>VZRW01013380.1:183353-218049 GCA_013398125.1 Aegotheles bennettii | reverse complement strand
GCTGGGGGACGCGGGGGCGGGCGGTCCGTTCTCAGCGGCACCAGCAGGGACGGCCCCGGTCCCGCTTCCCCGCGGCTGCCAAGCGGGAACTCGCCGCTGCGCCCGGCAGCTGGAGGGGAAGAAAGTTGGCGTGTGCCCCTGACCTCGGAGAGAAACCTTTGTGTGGTTGCGGCTTTCCGCGGAAATCGGGCCTTTTGAAAGCTAAAAATAGATGCCTAGGTTGCTTGCTTTGGTGCTGCACACTCCTGCTCGCTGCCCCCCTTGTCTGTTGTTGATTAAGCTTTGCTTTTTATTCTCGCCTCTGGCCTTGGCCGGGCAAACACCTCACGCATGCGCTTAACGTCCGTAGGAACCACTTGAGCTCGAGTTTAAGCTCGAGGCTTGGGTTTGTGATGTCCTCTGGACCGGCACCTCGAGTTTCCTGGTCTGTGTTTGGACTCGTGGGCTCAGCTCATGGCAAATGTGTAACAAATGGGAGGAAAATTTGAGAAAACCGTAACAGTTTTGAGCTGCTTAACTGGGCTAAAGTGTTTGCATGCTGCATGCTTAAAAAGAAACACAAACAATGATTTCTTCTAACTCCCTTGAGAAAGAAGAATAAATGTGATCTTCCTCACTTACATAGGGAGGAAACTAAGACAGAAACAAGTAAGTGGTGAGTCAGAATTACAGCTCTGGTGCTTTGGATTCTCAAGGTTATGCTTGTGCCTTCACACAAACGTTTTTCAAGCCAGAAGGGATGGTTTCCAGAGCACTTGGTGGCGGTCTGTACAAGCCTGTAGTGGCCAAATATCCTCTCAGTAACCTGGAGAGAGATGCTCAGAGAAAAGCAACATCCTTCACGAAACAGGTGTCCATGAACATGAGCAAGTAACACTGAGTAAGGCTGTAAAAATGCCCTTACCCAGGCACGTGTGTGAAGGGAGATGGTTCTTGCTGTAGATGCAGTGGATTTGGTAAAAACCTTGTGTATCCACTTGGCTCTTTTCAGTACTAACCCCTGGCAAAATTCTGATTTTGCCACTTGTAACAATCCTACAGTGGCAGAGACACCCAAGTCGTTTTTCTTTACCTGCAGGTTCAGTAGGAAAAGCAGAATCTGGTGAGCAAGGAAAACAATGTTCGCTTAAATACAGTACAAGCGTGTGCATTTCTGAGTCCTGGGGACCCATAGTGTGCTTCAGACCTGTGTGTGATGGTTACCTCTCCTAAGAGAAGTTTGTGCCAAAGTGATCAGTGAGATAGTGCTGGGGGTGCAAACGGGTGATGTAAGGAGAAGTGAAGGGCAGCACAGGTGGGAAAGTGAGTTGCCCTGGTGTTGGCTAGGAGCACCAGGTTATTACGAAGGGGTCTCGCCTGATGGAAGAAGCCAGCTTGAAGAGTCTCATGTGTTTGGCAGGCAAACAGATAATATGGTGTGTAGGAAGGCTCTTAATGAAGTCACCTGCTATTTACCTGAGTATAAAGGATAGACCAGCATCACCATAAGCAGTAATGAAGGACTAGCAATTTTAAAGCATAATTATATAAAAGCAGCAACATCCAAAAAGAGAGGCTTTTTCTATAGATGCAACCTACTTTACCATCCTCAAATTGAGCAACATAATTATCTGCCAAAAGATGAGACTGAGGATGGCCTGCAAAAAGTCACTTATCCCAAAAGTGAATTATCCCAGAAGCTCACGGTTTCCTCCCCAGGAAGTGACAGGCCCCCATGGCAGCATCACTAACAGCTTTTTGTGAGAGGAAGGGAGAATGGCTTTACTGCTCCGTTGGCCAATTTGGTAAATGAGGCTCCACTTGTGAATTACTATCAGTGCAGCTTCAGATGTGGTAATGATATAAAAGGAAATCAATACCCAATGGGTTCAGACATGGGAGAACTGCCAAAACCAACACAGACTATCGTTTTTTTCAGCCTGATGCACAATTTATTGTTTTTTTTTTAAATACACCCAGCCCTACTTGTTTCATTTCTGTGCCCCTGTCCAGAATGCGCTGTAATGGAGACCAGTGACAAATAACAGCTCTTTGTACTTTGATCTAAGCAGCATGTCACATCAGTGCTCATTAAAAAATGTATTGACCAACCCAACCATGACTTTCTGAACTTGGGCTCTTGGGGCAGGGTATATACCTAGTGTAGTTACAATGTAAAATCATTTTCAAAAGCATCTCTTGGCCATATTATCAAAAATCTCATCAGGGTCAAAGCATTTCATGAAGGAAGTCATCAGCAAAAGTTTGCACAGAAAGGATCTGTTTTTAAAAAAAACACAAAAACTAAAACCAAACCTGATGGGAAATGCACTTTGTGGCTGGGGCCCTCTGCAAAAAGTATTAAAATAGGAAGAAAACGAACTTGTTGGACTCGTTGTGTGACACTTCAAAGATCTAGGCATATCAGCATAGCACTTGTCTAGCTAAAGTGCTGGCTGGTTGGCTGGGCGCCAATGCCAATCTGATGGTGAAAGATACTGAAAAGAGAGAGGATGGGAAAGAATGGAGGCAGTGAGCATGTGGGACACTATGCTATGGAGAAGAATGGGATGGGGCAGCACTCTTTGACTTGGTAATGCTTTGACAGTGCCACAACTATGATTTGCTAATGGCTATATTATGTTTTTTAAAAGGCAATATGTTCTCTTGAATAAATCAAAGGAGCAGTACTTAAAGATTTATTAGAAAGGAGTGGAGTGACTAATTCGCAAAGAATCAAATGCCTGTCAGATTTCTACTTGTGACTTGTCTGTGACAAAGCCATCAAAATAAGTGAAGATTTAGAGAGAAGTTTTCCTACGTGTCCAGCTTGAGTTAAAATCCACAAAATGAGCCTGTAGCCTGCCTGACTCATAGAAGTACACACTATGTGACTTCGTATTTTGGCTTCAGCTGTTTGAAGGAGAAGTTAAACAGTTAAAAAATGTAAAATAAATGGCAAATTGTTTGTTACTCCTTTCAATTTGGACTGAAAACGCTATGGTTTATGGGGTATGGCAGGGTTTATCAGTTACTGCATCTATCGTTTTTATATTTTTAGAATAAGGTGTTTAAGCTGCTGATTTTTTTTTCCTATTCTCAGTTAAAAAAAGTAACTGAAAGAGCCTTTGGCAATGTTTTCTAGATGTTCGACTCCCACATTGTGCAGAATATTTCACCTTCCCCTACCAGAGACTTGATCTTCAATGCAGCCCCTAAAGCTGGTGGAATTTTGTGATTATTTTAAGGAATGTTGAATGTGGGTTTAGTTTTCTCAAGCATGTACCTGTGGTAATACTCACCTGCAAGCTGTGGCTCTGAAATGGTGCAGGTTACCACAGAGGTCTATATTCTATTGCTATTCCTTGTTTAGGTAGATTGCTAGTCTGAGAAGTGTATTTTGGAAATTAATATATTCTAGTCATCTAAGACACAATACATATGTTGACGCTCTGCTACCTGAGAACATGCATAGAAAATATAGACCAAACATAGTAAAAAGGAAGGTCTTGGTGGCCGTTGTCAAGACAGGCTCTTTTCTATTTTTTTCAAATACATGCAGAGATACATATGCACGCACACACACAGCACCCATCTGCTAGAATAGATTTGCTGGTTTCACAAAAACGTAGTTATCTGAAGTCGTTTTTTTAGTTTTCCTAGAACAGTTTGAAAAGTAGGTGGGAATAAAGTTGTTAACATGAAATGTAGACCCTGCAGAGCTTGGGCCATCCCAGGCAAAGAAATCAAAGACATAAAGAACTCAAACAATGCAGATGGCTTTCTGTAAAATAGGCTCTCTCCTTGTTTCTCCACTTGTTTCTGGCATTTAAAATGTGCTTGTGATTTGATTGCTCTGAGCCAAAGAGGAACTTCTGTGTGTAGGATTACTCTATTATGAGCATGGACAATTTCATGGTGCTGTTGCTGCAAGCAGAGCTTTAGGGCTGGGTCCAGCTCCCAGTGGGCTCGGGTGGGTCTTGCCATTGCCTACAGAGAGGGCCGGATCAGGCCGTGGATGAGGCTGTTGGAAAGGCTGGCTGAAACAGGGAGTGCTGATTGCAAGCCGACAAGATTCATCTGGAAGCACGGCAAAGGGGGGGGCAAAGGTATTTCATCATCCAGCATATGTATGAGCAGCCATCCTGACCCTTCCACCGCTGCTGATTTCATTCATTCATTGCATGGAAATGAGTGTGGTAAAAATGCCTTCCTAAGTGTTGTTTATGCCTTCTATTGTTTGCACAGTGGCTTTCTGATGTTGTGACTTAAAAAAACCAACCAACCCCACAGAGCCAAACGAGCAGATAGAGAAAATCTGCCGCAGTCTGGGCAAAAATGCCCTCCATATATTTTCTTGCTCTGCAGCATTGTGCAGCTGGTTGGATTACTGATGGTTTCCATTGCTGTAGACAAAGGAAAACTTCTGGAAAAATTTAAACACATGTATGATGTTGTTCGTTGCTGCTTATATTTTCTCAGAGTGAAATTAAACTTTGATTTTGATTAATTTCATCGAGAAAATGGAAGTTCTGGCAATTTATTATAAACTATCTGAAGAAGCAGATTTCATTTCCAAAATGAAAAATAGATCAACGTGACCTGCCAAACTTGTGTGAAAGTCTCAAGTAATGGCTAATGCCTGGGAGCTACTTCCTTAGTTTATATTTTTCTCATAGTCCCTTTGGGGCCAATGCTTCTTCAGGTTAATAACATCCTCAGGGAAATGGGATTTTCATCCCTTGCAGAGTGCTGCCTGGGGTCTTCCTTCCACTTGGCAAAATTCTGCAGTGGGGAAACACAGGGCAGAAGTAAAGAGTGAGAAACTGAGCCTATTCCAGTAAGCCCCACTAAAGAGGAAGCCATTCCTCAGCGAGGAGAGGAGGAAACCCTCTTGCCCTTCTGCCCATAGCTGACCCGAGTGGTCAGCCGGACTGGGTGGAACTTGAGTGTTGCCTTGAGGGAGTAGGTGGGAAATTTTCTCTCATGGTTTTGTTCAGTGTTTGTGTTTGGTGGTAGAATTGGTGATATACCTTAGATACACAGATGGAAAAATGCAAGTTGAAATTATGACCCTGTCTCACAGTGCCCCTGGATTTTTATAAGTGGCCTTTTAGCCAGTTTGTATCCAGTCTCATCCTCGAGCTAAGGTTGGTTATTTCTCAGTGTGATATTACAGCAGCCACTTTCAATCTTGATCTCAAATAGGAGATATCTGGAGGTCTGCAGATATGTCAAACATACTCATGTGCAAACAGGTTTTTTTTATAATAAAGCTGACTTTTGTTCAAAACATTCACTGAATTTTAGACTCAGGGTCCTGACTCTCAAAACCACTTGTATATTTAAGCACAAGTGCATTTTATCAAAGCTCCTTCCCGTATGTGGCTAACCAACACCTTTCAGCAAAGGAACACCACTTCCACACATTTTCAAGCAATAACATAATCATGGTGTCATCATGGCCACTGAAGGCACAGTTGGCTCCAAAAAAACATAGAATCATATGTTTTCCCAAGTAGTTTGAAAATAAGGAGGAGGAAAAAAATTAAGCAACAAGAAGTCTTGGAGAGTTACCATTTCTAGTCTTGGCAGCAGGAGTGGAATGGAAGCCAAGGGAAGGCTCTGCTCTGGCTTCTTGTGCAAGGCTAATGCACATCACTTGGTTTCTCAGGGCCTCAGTTTCCCCAACAGTGGGGAAAAAAGTACAGATCTCTGGATAACTTTGTGGACTAAGAGCAATGCATGTACAGTATGAATGGTAACCTAGAGTGAGAGTTCACCCACAGAGAGAATGACATTAATGTGGCTTTAAAAAAGATATGTCACAGAATATTTGGGGTTGGAGGGGACCTCTAGAGGTTATCTGTTCCAACCCCCCCTGGTCAAGCAAGGCCACCCAGATCCAGTTGCCCAAGACTGTGCTCAGATGGCTTTTGAATCTTTTCAAGGTGGGAGACTTCATAGCCTATACAGGGCAACCTGTATATACATCATGTCAGGGTATTCCAAATCAACTGCAGTAAGATTTGAATTCCTTCCATCATTTCCATCTATTTACCAATGTAAAATGTGTGTCTTATATATATATATATTTGTATAGGTGGTGTACATGCATATACCGTATATATGTATATATGTATAAAATATGTCTATCTTCCATACACATGAAGTCTTTGGAACATCTGGATAGAGCATTATCCAAGCACATGCCTTTCAAGTCCATACACAGCCAGCCAGCTTGCCGACTGCCTGAATTAAGCTGCAATCTTCCCAGACAATCCTGTCTGCAGCTGTAAGGTGTTCTCTAGGCTACTTAAAAGCTACAAGGTTCTGTAGGAAAACTGCTTACTGCTGAGAATATATTACCCACAGCTTCTTGGAGAGAAGCTCCAAGTTTTCAGAGCAGTGTCTAAATTGCAGTTGTAGGTAATAAAAAGCGAAGAAGGAAAGAAAAGACACCCAGAAGTTGAATTCTGGCTCCTTTCTTTCCTCTCCCATTTCTGTGCTTGGTACAAGAAGTACAAGTGTAGCAGCCAGGGTGGTGTAAGACATCTCTGTGTTTTCTGGGGCCGATGTTATTTAGACTCCAGAAAATAGCTAGGGAGTAACTGTCCAGAGTAAGAGAGCTGCTCTGTCCCTGTTTGCATCTTTGTCTATTACAGACACCTGTGCAGAGCAGTCACATGGTCTCTGTGTCCATAGGATACCTCACACCTCCTCTCCTGCCTTTCATTTATGGTCTGGACAAAGCCACAATTAACTTGTGTCGAACAGCACATAGAATTACCTTCTCTTCCTGCTGTGGGAGGAATTAACAGCAGTGCAGAAGCCTTTTATCCCTATCCCATCCGCCAGCTGCAACCCCAGGAGCTCCAGCAGCCCCTTGCCCAGCTATCCTCTCAGTCTCTTCCCTCCTGGCCTCATACCAGCAAGGAACATATACCTGTGGAGGATTACTGCAAACACCTGGCCAAGGGGACATACTCGCACCTCCGTTGCCTGACATGGTAAGGGACTGTGTGCATGGGACGCTTGGGGAACAAAACAGAGAGCAGAGATGTGGACTGTAGAGCAGGCAGCTGAGATGTGCTGACCCTCGCACCGCTCTTCCTCTGTCGAACACACACACACACACACAAATAAAAACCCCGTGTACGGGCAACCTGTGGAACTGTTTTTCCTATCGGAATAATTGCAGCTACTCCAATTATAACCACACGTGTGTGTGGCTTGCTCCTGGCAGATCATTCAGTGATCTCAAAGCTATCAAGTTACTAAAAATATCTCCTTCAGCCAACGTTTTAATTACTGAACTGTTCCCCATCACATTACAGAAAAAAAAGTACATTTGGTAGTAATTGTCTGATGTGAAGGAGTCTACATGCAGAGTTCTCTGCTCATCGTGCAAGTGTGGTAAACTCCTCCAGATATTTTTAAAGGAGCATTTTGCAGAGGTTGCCTCCATTGTGAATCAAGGGGCAGATAGATGCTGCTGCTGATTTCACTTTGGTCTGTACTCTCCCAGATCTGGAGGAAGCTAGTGCAGTCAGAGTGAGCGGCCGGTTGGTAACTGCATCGGTGCACATGTGTGGAGCAGAGTTTTCTTCTAAGCATTGTTGTGTGTGAAACAGGAGCAAGCTGCCTGTGATGAACAGAGTTGTTTGGAAGGAAAAGGAAGAGGTGAAGTTAATAGAAATTCCTCAGGTCGTATCAGATATGCCCTATGGATTTTTATTTGTCCATGGAGGGGCACAGAGAGACCCAAGCAGTGGACAGTAGCTAACGTTTTGCTTACAGAGTGCCTTTCTGTCTATTGTCTATTTTTATCACTGTCTATTACTAATATAGATGGTAGCATGGCTACTGAGTCTTCTCATGGTGCCACCACAACAGGGTCCACAGGCCAGGGTAGCCTATGGGCTGCCACCTCTGAGGAATATGAGAAAGAGTAGTAGGGATGGCTGGGTGTAAAGGGCCTTCTGCAGCACGCTCTGCTGCTCACAGACTCTCTCCTCCCTTGAACAGCAAGATTGGGAAATCAGGAACTGGAGAGAAGTGCAATTTGATTGCTCACATGTTTTCATGGTCGGCCATTACAAAACTGTTATTACTCATCTCATTCCCATCTGACATGAGTCTGTACCTACTTACAAGCTCTTCAAACTTACTTTTACTTACTTATACTTGGTTTTCAGCACCTTGACAGTACAAAAGTTTGCTCTGAAGAGCTATGTATTCTTACTTGCTGGCAAAACGTCCTAGATGTAAAGCACTGGGAATGCTTTATGGCATGATAGGCAAGATAACTTGTATCTCAGGAGCAAAGAAATGCACAGCAGTCCTTAAATAAAGGATGGCAATTAGTCTGCTTTTTTACCAGCCCTGATGATGATGAAATTATTTATCCCTTTACTTGCTTTTCCACACCTCTTCCACCAAGTACATAGTTCCAGGTTTTGTCCAGGTTTATATGGTTCAGTGGTGTCCTGTTGCAGTAAGTGGGAGTTTCACCTTTGGTTTCAACAGAAGTGGGATAGGTTGTAGGGCTAGTGACAAATCTTTTATAGTTCAGTCTGAAAGCAAGTGCAAACAACTAAAAGAAATGTCTTAATAAAGATAATTTGCATGTTGAAACTTACATTGCGTAAATGTGCCATTAATATCATTAATATCTTCCTAGAGATAAGATGCAATGAACTTCTTTGAAGATGAATTGCTCAACTCACCCCTGGCATGACTTCAGTGGAATCTCACCCACTTGTGACAGTGATTTATTTTGTCTAGTGCACTTTCCTTTGGGATTCCAAGATGTCTATCTTTTAAAATCTGTACAATCTAACATCAGAGAACTCAGAAGCAGGACTCTCAAGTTCCAGTACTAGCTCAGCCATGAACTAGCATTATGCTGGTTGTCTCATTTAATTTCTGTGGGCCTTGGCTTAATCATAAATCTCAGAAGCATGCTTATTTCTTGCAAAACTTTTCAGAATCTCACTTTGAAAGGTGTACTCATGAAAAATTTAAATTACCACAAATTAAATGCTTCTAAAATAATTTGCAAGTAGAGAAGGAGATTCATTCCCACTAAAAGGAAAGGAGATGTTCCCCGAGGCTGTTATAGAAATTTTTGATTGTGCCTAATATGGTGGAATAGCAAAGAAATATTCTTGGGGTGTTTGTCTGCAAGAGAAAGAGGCCCTGTCCTCAACTTTGTCTGTTGTATTGGTGGTTTTCTGTGTATTCAAAAGTTAAGTGTTCACTTCTATTGTAGAAGGGGCAATGATTCAGGCTTGAGTATAAGTTGCAATGGGCTGGCTGCATTAAAAATTTGTCACATTTGACATGGAACAAAAAATGGTCTCTACAAATGTTAGTTCAAGAAAAAAATGCCAGCATTCTAATCCTTTATGTTAAGTGAACATTTGGGTTTCTTTAACATACTTTCATGCCTCCTTGATGTTGGCTAGATGTTTGGAGCTGTTTTGGGTCTGAAGTGGCTTTAAGTGTTCATTTTCAAAGTCCTGTATTTTAATGTATGCTTTGCATCTTGCCTCCAAGCAGGTATGAATAATAAGAGTGGGAATGGAGGTACATTTCCACAGTCTAAGTTTCAAGGAAATTTGCCTGTTACTGCAGCAATGCATCATGGACTTTAAGAGTGGATGGAACCCTTATTGGTCCTCTGCTTTCATACATCCACTCTTTTTTCATACCTTGACTTTGTTATAAGAGCTCAGGGTCTTTTTTTCTCTCTTGAAGAGAGGGCTTGTGATGATAACAGCAAGAAACCCTTGGTCTAGACTGATCTCTTGCATAACAGAAGGTTTTTAATTAATAGTACAGTCACTTGTTGCTGCAGTTGAAGAAACCATAATTTAGCTAAACAGTCTCAGACACTTGGACAGAGCAGAGACAATTCAGAACACTCGTAGGCACAAAATATTTTATTATAATGATATAGGGAAGTAACTCCCTCAGAAATATGGTGACAGTTAACACAGAGAGATGTGCAAACAGGTAAAGTTTTATAAGATTTTTTTTGTAGATATATTTATCTGCTGCTGAAGGACATTTGATAAATAGCTGCAGCTGAAGAAACACTAAGCAGAATGGGGTACAGTTTATCATACCAACTGTATTATATTCTCTCATTACTACTTCTCTTCTGCATATGAATATTAGTGTTAAAATACTTAAGCTATATCTTAAGTATGTGTCTGTTCTTATATGTGTTTGTGTGTGTGTGTATATATATATACACACACCTGCACACACACATATGTATCTATGCCAAATCCTTTTAAATCTAAACTGTTGATTGTGTCACAACATTAAACAGCTTGAGTTTATAAACCTAAAATAAAACATCTGTTCAGAAAGACCCTGGCATTGTAAGAAATTTTTGTAGGCTGTATCTACATTCAATGAATATTAGCCCACATAGGTTTTTGTAATTATTTCAACTCAAATAATCTCATAACATGCGTTCAGAAACCGAAGCTGAAGAATCTGTTGAACCTTCAGCAAACCCTTCTCCTGAATTGCAGTTGTTAAGTTTGCATAATGTTCTCTGTGATAATCCCTTGTTTTTGCTCAGTCGTAATTTTCTGAGCTGTCTTAGCCAGGTCCCTACTTTAAGGTGAAATATGTTTTTCAAAGACTTCAGCAAGAAATATTTAATTTTTCACCACTTTTATTCAAGACAAGAGAAAAAGTTTACCTTACCTGTCAGAAAATGCCTTCTGTGAACCTGGTGAAGGAGCCTAGGGCTAAAACAGAGGATCTGGGGATCAGAGTCCTTCTAAAAGGGAACTATGCATCTTTAAAAAATATATATTAAACATATGGGAAAATATTAATTCACCTGAGGCATCCAAATCAGTAGGCATTTGAAAGATAATCCACATGATTTATCCCACACCTTACAGTCAGGTCTTGCTCCCCAGCTTTCTGAGATGCATGGCATCATTTTTTCTACATGACATCTTTGCTTCTCAGACAGAAACAATTTCAGGTTCTGTTCAGTTCTGTTTCCTGGTGAGCAGAGGATGTGTTTACCCATCTGGGACAATCACTTTATGATCTACCAGGGAAAAACACTTTGCAATTGCCATACTTTCTTACCACTGTTGGTGCAGATTGGCTGCCTGAGGTTCTGTTCAGCAGTAATTGAATAGCGCAGTGGTTAGAGATCTGCTTCTCCTCTGGAAATCAAATTACTTCATGTTACACCATAATTTCTCAGTCCTTTCTGGATTCCCCTCAGATAAGATAGCTCAGATTTGAATGCTTGTTCTGAGAGTAAGGTGAGAAAACAACATTGTCCTTTCCTCAATATACCAAAATCTGTGTCAGAGCAAAGAAATATGGTCTTTCTGAGAAAGAATGATTTTTCATGCTATCTGCCCGAGTAGAAATGAGAGCAGAAAACAGCAAATTGCAGGTGTGAAAAATTTCACATTTTTCCAGCTATTAACTGTCCCTTAGTAAAACACAATTTGGGAAGGGTGACAGATCCAGTTCTGTGGGTGTTTCAGAGCGGAGCAGGCAGGGTGGCTATGTAGTGTGCCTTTTGCAAACAGGCTCAGTCAGGCTGAAGGGATCTTGTAGCCATTCCCGCTCCGTGCGAGTCATTTTGCACACAGTTTGTTGCACCCTACCTTGGGGCCCTGGAAAGGTGATAATTTATAAGCATCTCTGAGTTCTTAGTGAAGCTTCTAGGAGTAAGGCTATTCAGTCTTTCACACAAGGCTCTGGATGCAATGACATTGGACCAGGTCCTGGACCTTTTATATGTACAGATATAGAGGAAACAAAAATGAATAGAAGCTTTTAGAAAAGTAGAGACCTAAATGTATGCCATATTGGTCTACATTTGCAGGTGGGCTCCTTTAGCATTATTATACATCCAAATAATTGCACTAGCTTCCAATTCTTGCCCTCTTATCCCTATGCTCATGTCCGCTCAACCACGCAGACTAAACAATCAAAGTACAGAATTGCTGTTTTTTAATTTTAGACCCCCTTCTTTCCCATATGCTTTGTGTTTTGGTTAGGCAACTGGCTAAGACTTTAGAGACTGCTTATTAGTATCCATGTGGATGTAATTTAACTGTCTGTTATTCCAGTCACGCTTTTATTTGAAATTTTAAAAGATAGTGATACAATACCTAAAAGAGACAAAGAAAAAAAATTAAGACATGATTCCCTTCAGAAAAGACACATTATTCTGTGAAATGGTGGACCACTGTGCAAAATAAATCAGGCTGTTAAAGAATAAGAATTAAAAAGGAGAAACAATAAATAATAACAAATAACAGTGTCCAGCAAATACTAATGTACTGGCTAGGCACCACAGACAAAGTTTAGGCTCCATTCTTGCATGTGCTTACGTTCTTGAGTAATCTTAGATATGTGGGGAATGTCTATACCTGTGTCTGGAGGATATGGCTGTATGTGAACAACCCTGCTATGTGGAATGAACTGGTGCATCCATTTCACTTTCAGAGTTATAGGTAAGTGGCACTAAAATATTGGATTAAATTCAATCAGATGAAAACGTTCTCTTAATAACCTTAAGGAGTAGGTAAGCATTATTAAGTACATATGGGAGGCACACTATATTTTCATGCATGTACTCTGTAGGTCAGGCAGCTAAATTAATTTTGACTGAGATCTATTTCCTGTCTTTGTTAAGTGTATTGGATCCAACAGTGTAATGTAGGTGTTCTTTGTGCGAAATGAAGCAAGACCCCATATCCATATAGTTTATTTCTGATGAAATCTCATCTCATATATTTGTAAACATTACTATTTCCTTTCTGGAAGCTCCTAACATTTTGCATAATTTCATCAATTTCTAGCGTAACCATTGCTGACACAATGCGTACTTGGGCATGCAGCACACGCACACAGAGCATTTGCAGAGGCCAGCAACAGCAGCACTCTCACAAAAGGATGGGTTTGCCTTTACTTATAGGGCTTTCAGGCCAGGGGGTGGCCAGCATGCTGTGCAATGGTGGAAGGAGCAGAGCTGTGCCTGTCCGCAGGGACAGGCGTTTCCCCCACAACACTGTCCTGGGGAGCCCTGCCAAGGGCTGTCTGACCCCCATGCATGGCTACTGGCATCCCTGCGGCCAGGACCAACTTGATCTCACTGTGGGAGCCTGGAAGTTCAGCCCAGCTTTCCAGGAGATGGGGTTTGTAATTTAACAAATAGGCACTGAAAGAACCGAGCTGGATTTTCTGCTTTTGGATGCTTGTTCCCATCTGGGACAGCAGCTGCTTCTTCTGGCCAGCACGAGCTGCTCTCTGGTCACCTGGTGACCCTGAGCAGGGAACTGGTCTGCCCAAAAATTAACCACTGCTCAGCCCAGTCACTTTTGGAGGAGGTTGCGTCTACATCACCATCAGGAGTGTTAGGGAGGACTGACCAATGGTTAGAAGGTATCCCAGGGGCCATAGCCCTTGGAAACAGGTATGAGGGATGCAGGGCACCACAAGTCCGGGACTGCAGGGAGGTGCAGGTGAAACAGACTTACAGCTGAGGCCAGGGTTGTTTTTTTGACTGTTTCTGCTTGAGAACATTGTATGTATAATGGGTGAAGTGAGACCATTTAGGTTTAGTACTCTGCCTATTTAAATGGGAAAAATTTCCATCATTTAAGTTGTATTTTAAAAAATGCTTGGTTGACATCTTTTTTCTCTCATCAGAGAGAAATTCTTTTTTAGCTCTCATTTTTCAGAGTTGAATTTAGAAAGATAAAAATAGTGATTAAATTTTTTATCTCTCTTTATGACCTTTTTCTTTCCAGTGCAAAGAAAAACTTAAACAAAAATAATAGAGAAAGGATCAGGAGTTTTCTTGCACTTTTAAAGTAGCAAGTGTCAAAGATTTTAAAAAATAATGAATAAAGAAATCAGTTGGAATTGTTTAAAAAACACAAACATCCAAACTCTGTGTTTACAAAAATCACATTTTTTGAATAGAAGAAAACCCTCTTTAATTGAAAAAATGCCTGCCATCCCACTGACTGAATTATAAGATGGTTTGGTGACAGATCCAGAAATGAAACCCAGAAAATTTAGCTCTTCATGTCAATCAGACTACGTTGCCCCATTTTTTTTCCAAGCAGAGCAAATTTTTAGTACAGGGTGTCTCACTAGTGTGGAAGGCCTATTTTGAGAGTCTTCTGACAAATTGAAATTTGGGATGAGTCCAGGATAAGTGCTACTGACCCTTTTTAGACTGAAGATTTATTAAGCAAGCCCAGAGGATTTTTAGCTTAACCCTGTCAAATTTAGCAACCAGGAATGTTGTTGGCTGTTCTGTTGTTGCTGCATTGGTGTTTATGCTTTTAATGTGTATAAATAAGTTAAAAAATATCTGTTTTGAAGAAATGGGGGAATGTTTGCATGTAAGTAAACAAGATGAAAAGTTCACATGCCCTGAATTTTTAATTACTGTTAGATAAGCTTGAAAATATCATGGTTCATCTTGAAAATAAAATATATTTGCCCATTTCCTCTAGAGCATCTGAAGTTTTCTCTGTAAGAAGTTGTTTTTCGTTCTGTTTTGTTTTTTTAAAATTACTTTTTTGTACCCTGGAGGACAAGATAATCCAAAGTAACTCTTGAAATAGCATACAGACATTTATATAGGATGTCAGTAGAGTGGGATTATTTTCTGTTTTTTGTTGTTGTTGTTTTTAGGGTTTTTTGTTTGTTTTTTATGGAAATATTTTTCTTTTGCTTTAAACTTACAGGTCAGGTTCAGCTCAGCCTATCCTTTGGTCATTCTGCTCTGACATATCATGTCAATTAAGTGCCCAAAACGTGGGGAATCAGGTATTCTGTGGATTAATTTATCTATTTTTCCACAACTTCTGTACGTTTCAGTGTAAATACCAGACTGTGTCATCAAGCATGTGTAGTTCCCCTGACTTCCATATGGGTGTGTTCCTTATCAATGGCTGGGATGTTCCTCAGAAGACTTATCTCCAGAAAGGTCCTCTTCTGTGTTAAAGATGAAGGGCAGAAATATTGGAAGAAGGGTGTCTAAAGCAAGCTGTTGTTCTCACAAGAAGAGGGTTGACAGGTAACTTGGATATGAGACACTTGAGATGCAAGTAAAGATCTGTCACTAGAAGTAGTTTTCAGTATTAGAGATAGAAAACAGGAACGTAGGAATGGCAGTGCTGGTCAGACCAGGCACCCATCTAACCTAGCGTCCGGTCTATGATGTTGGCAACCCATGGCTGTCTAGGTAAAAGAAGAACAGGTCTTAGTGCTTACTGAGTGCTACTTGCCTGTTGTGCTCTTTTGCCAGCCATCAACTCAGGGCTCAAACCACCCCTGACCTGGAAGTTGCATCTGTAAAATGGAGCAGTTCCCTGTAAACCTACGTTTTGTGAATTTGTCTGGTTGCTTTTTGAAACCGCTGGTATCCACAACATCCTGAGGCAAAGTACTCCAGATCTTAATAACACGTTATGTGAAGAGCCGCTACCTTTCCCTTGTTTTCAACATGCCACCTTCTTGCTTCATGCTGTGCCCCCGGCTCCTGCCTGGAGGGGACAGTGCTCCCATTGTGCCCAGCTTGCTCCCGCTGTGATGCATGTGCGTGATTTATGAACCTCTGTCATACCCCTGCTTGGTCATTTAGTTTCCAGCCCATTCTGCTTAGTGATTCCTGGTTGGGAAGCTGTTCCACACCTTTGATCATCCTTGTGACCTTTCCCTGAACCTTCCCCAGTTCAAATATATCCTTTCTGAGGACGGAGGAGCAAAACTGCATGGGATATTCAAGGTGCAGGCACACGAGAAATACATGCCATGGCATAATAATAACAATTTGTTTTTGTCTTTTCTTTAAAATCTCCACGCTTCGATTTTTCTTACTGATGGCTTCTTGGTACCAAGCCTGTGTTTATGTGAAAATATCTACATAAAGGATTGTACTCTAGAGGGGTAATTGGCTTAAAGGCCATAATTTTAGACTGGACCAACCTAGCTGAACAGTGCTAATAATAAAAAAACAAGTTTGTTTTAATAAAAACAGAGTAGGATGATTTTTCTTTTTAAATCCAGAATGAAAATAAACATTTCAGGGCAACTCACCCAAATTCTCTTTTCACACTTTTGTTTGAAAACATTTTGTGTGAAAGTTTTCTTTATATTTCTTTATTTTTTAAAGAAATATTATATTGGTGTAAAGTTGATTCAGGAAGTTTCAGGCCATGAACCTTACATTCAGACCTTTCAAAAGACTAATGAAATAAAATGAATCTGGAAGATCTAGCAGATTTTGCAGTGGGAGATTGTGCTAGGCAAATTCTTGGACTTCTTTGAGTATGTCAGTGCAGTGGTTCAGTGGATAAAGAAAAATGAATTGGTGAAATTTATTTAGACTTTGAAAAACTTTTGACAGCAGCTATTAAAAAATTAAGTAGTCACTGGCTAAATGTCAGAGTTGTTATTACTGAAAAAGCTGGAAGGAATCAATTTCCTTGAGTGATCAGTTTTCATTATTGCAAAATCCCTAAGAGCAGGGTCTGACAAGTTTCCATATTAGGGCCAATGTTTAGTGTATACAATAATAATTGCGAAATGATGGTGAGTCCAGAGGCGGTAAATCAGCAGATGGCCCCCAAATAATTTAGGTTAGTCAAGGTGGAAGAGGTAGGTAGGAAGACAAAGACTGGGAAAAAATTGGTGACCCTTAAGAAGTCTAGATAAATGAACTACTCATATCGAATGAGGGTCAGTATTGCTAAATGCAATTTATAAATGCAGTTATAAAATCAATGGATAAATGCAGTGCAAATGTACAGAAGTGGTGTGTACACCGTAGACAGTTCTATATTACAGGAATTCAAGAAAAAAGTGAAAAAATCTCTACTCAACATGCAACTATTCAGCTGCTACAGGTAGCATATGCAGTAGGGAAAGTCCTACCCACACAAGAAACAGAAACTATTCAGATAGTCAAATCACCCCTTTTTAATTTAAGAAGCCCCTGAACCACAAAGACAAAACATTCATAAAGTGCATAATTTTGAAGATGCTGCTTCCCTTTGCAAGATCATAGTCTTGGTTACTGCTAGAAAAGTGTTCTGGCCAAAACCCCCACTTTGACTAAATTAGGTTAATTATCATTATAAGTTTTTTGAAGATTATAAAGATAACTATCTTTTAGTGTACTGATACTACCAGTATGTTTGAGAAAGTTCTCACATCACAGGCTTAGTAATTGTTTCTATTTTGTGACTGACCAGAGTAGTAATATAATCCTGCTTCTCACAGAGTTAAAAAATAAAGCACATTTAAAATTCGTTTTTCCTCAGTTTGCAACCTTGTGTATTTCCACCTTTTACAAGCACTTGAGCTACTGAAACCCAATATTATAAATATCCATAAAAAACAAATATAAAAGAGCAAAAACAAGCTGGGAAGCATGTGTTTAGAAAGTTGATCAAATACTTGCAACTTTTTTTCTTTTTTATTTTTTTTCCCAGTATTCACTCTCCTATATAAGCACAGAGGTAGCTTTACTTCTTCACATAGGCAATACTTTTCTCCTAGAGAATTCCAACCCCTTTTATAAATATCAAGTGATAAATAAAGTTCAATTCAGTATTACATTGCTGTCATATGAATCACACTTGTCCATGGTGTGAAGTAGACAGGGCATACCAATTCGAAGCAACCTCCTTTAGTTTTGATAGTGTGCTAATATTGTATCAAAGGGGCAAAATAAATAGTAGAAATGGAATTTGACCAGCATTCTTAAAACCAACACTTTCATTGCAGTGAAGCAAAACCTGGGTCTTTTTGTGACTGCAAATGGCAAGGGGCAGTGTTTCAGCCAGGCCCCCTGATTAATTCACTGGGTCAGGGAAGGGATGGAGAGAAGGTGCAGAGAGCAGCAGCGTTTACATCAGGAGTTGGTCAGAACTTCTCCAGTATTGTACAGACCCCTTCCAGCTGTTTTTAATGCAGCATCAGAGGGCAGTCACTGTGGTTCATGCATGGGGCGCTCTTCTTCCCTTCCCTTCCCTTCCCTTCCCTTCCCTTCCCTTCCCTTTCTTCTCTCAGGTAGATTTACTGCACCTTGAATCAAATTGATTCCATTTGTCAGTTTTCAGGGTTGGTGCAGTATCTTTCCTTACATCTTGATTGACTTTTCACTCTGTGCTTTTTTCTTTGCAGCTGCGCACAATTCTTTGCTGTAAGTTGTCACAGATGTAGACTTTGACTCACATGCTTGCAAAGTGAATCAGTGGCAACATCTGTTCCCCCAGAGGCATGGGTGCACCAGCCTCAAACCACCCACGGCAGCAGTGCCAATGGAAGTTGGTATTTCCTGGCTTGCATTCTGGCAAGCTTGTTCATTAAGGGAGGGGGTGTGTGTATGGAATCAGTCCATGTGTCTGTGCTTTTATATGCACAGGTGTGAAGATCTCCCCTATATTCAAAAAGACAAAATTAGAGAGAAAGGTCATGGGGCATTACTACTAATATGCATGTGAAAGTTCCAGTTCAATCCAAGGTTCCCTACGTGGTTGTCACAGTCAGAGATGGCATTTTCAATGTGGCAGATATTCCAACACCCTGTAAGGAATTATGTGTTATTAAAACAAAAACAATTTTGTAGGATGCATCTTCCCCTCTGTTGCTATAGTGAACCTGAATGTATGTACCTGAAGCTGACCTGTATGGATAGTCCATGCAGAACTGAGCATGGATTCAGGTGGAGTTCTACCAATTTGCAGTGGCATCTGCAGTCTGACAAATGAAACATAGTGAGATTTTGGGCAGTTAGATACCAAGAACAGGAGAGCATGTATGAGGCTGATTAGGCAACAGTTTCAGTCCTAAATTATGACCCAAGTCAATAGTTCTTTGGCAATTAGCTGCATATTCTCCTTTAAAGACTTTTAAAAGATCATATGACTGAAAAATCTCAAACTTCAATGGTAAAATGGAGGGAAGTGAGACATGAATGGCCAGAGTCAGGAGCAGAGGAACTGATCTATGAGGAAGAACTGAAAATGAAGGGAAGTTTACCAAGGTGACTTAGTTTCCATTACCTACTATTAAGTGACACAAGGAACGTTGCCTCTTTGTGGCCACACTCAACTGTGCAGCATCCTAAGTGGAGGTCTGGGTGGTCAGCAGAAATGTCCTCTTGATTCCGAGCCATCAAGGGCTGTGGATGAAGGCTGGACAGGGGGAGATTGTGTGGGCATCTTGGCCCACATGTATTTTGAGGGTTTAGACACCTTATTTCTATAGTTTTAGGACAGGGGTGCATAATGTCAGGACTATTATTCTCCAAGACTAAATCTTGGGTGGAAATATCTTCATCTCTGGTGTGAGCAAATACAGTATATGAGCAGACAGCTGGAGATCTCCACGGTTTGCAGGCAGCAGCTGTGCTGGGGGAATCACAAGGGAGTTACCTCCTTACCAGACCTTTAGGATACCAGTTTACGAACAAGAAGCCACGGTACTTAAGAGGTGGCTTGATGAGAACTTGAATGCAGTAGTAGGGCTTGCAATCAGAAGTGGGGTCATGAGCCTGGAAGTGCACTGGGAAGTAAGGTCATGAGTGGAAACATTTGAGAAACTGCTCTAAGAGCTGTGGTTAGTGTACAGTTGTCCTTGGCCTCTCTTACATGCTCCTATTGCTGTCTACTTAACGCTTCTACAGAGGATTTAAATACCCCTTCCTGATCCATGAAAATATTCATGTGCATCCCATTTCTTTGGTACAGTTCAAAACACTTGCCAGCAGGTTAACAACAACCTCCTTTGTCAATGTGAGGAAAAACCTGGGAACTTTGTGATCAAGGACTACCTCTCATTTTCATGAAAGCAACAGGAAAGGCTTGAGCCACAGGGGAGACATTTAGAGTCAAAGAATAGAACTTGCCTCAGCAAAGCTATAATGCATATACACACCAACCTGTGGAGCCTAGAAATCACAAAGTCTTGTATCACCAGACCAGCTTCTCTGTGAGAATGATCATGCATAAGAAATGAGACTTAATAGCTATTTGTAATTTTAAAAGGGTATTTGTTTATGTGTGCTGTTCTCATGAATCCAGAAGGCAGCTAGTTTTTCTCAGTCTGAATAAAAGGAAGTCAAATAATCTCTCATATGTATATTTGGAATGGTGTTAATAGAGAAACTAACATAAAGCATGTAAAAAAGATGGTGAGATATTTAATTAATATTAAAACATTAGAAAGGGAGATGGTGCATTGTTCCATGCAATCAATATAATAGTTTATATGATAGCTAATCCTTTTAGTGCACAATATTTATGGCAATACAATTTATGTTTTATTAGGAACATTTTCCTGAATGTGCAATAAGATCCTTATGTGTATGTATTAACAACGTCCCCTTATAATGAGTCCTTAGAGAGGTTTTTGTGATCTTCAGGAGAGGCGACATGCAGGATTTCCTTAGAACTGCATTTGATCTATAAAAAATGTTCCTCTCTGTATCTCTGAAAGTTTAAATACCACCTCTTAACCAGAAACAATAGGAGTATTTCAGAGTTTGCCAGTTTTGAATAATTATTTTAATTGCAAGCGTTGGGTTGTGTTCCCATTCCTACACTGAAATGTCTTGCAGGCACAGAGAAGAGGAATTATTTGTGGAATGCAGCATCAGCCAAGTCTCAACACACACGCTGGGAGGAATTGGTGTAGCTCACCTGGTTTTGCATGCAGGGGAGTGTTGAAGTGTAGGAGCTTGGACTGGTTTTTATTTTTAATTCTTTTAATTAATGTTAAAGAATAGCCCATTACTTGTTGTTTTGCACATTTCTCTAAGTCAGAATAACTGTGGCTGCCAATTGGTCTTACCTCTCCTCTCCTCTCCTCTCCTCTCCTCTCCTCTCCTTTTCCCTTTTCCCTTTTCCCTTTTCCCTTTTCCCTTTTCCCTTTTCCCTTTTTCACCTGTCTTACAATAATCATATTGTTGTCTACTTAGACATGCTTGGCACACCTTTTCCTGTTGCAGCAATTTGTTTTTTGTAGCCTGGAGTTCTTACAGCAGCTGAGCAAGTGAGATCTGATAATTGCAATTGATTGAATGTATCATTAAGACTATGTGAAGAATTGATTTTTTTTCTCTGGTGACTGGGTTAAAAAAGATTTTGGCTTGGCTTAAAATGAATCTAGATTTTTTTTTCATTTTTTTCTCCCCAGGGAAGAATGAAAACTCCCAAAATTACATTTAATGTTGACTGAAACGTTCTGTTCAGCCTCAAATGAAACATTTAGTTTTCCAAGCATTTGCAAGAAAAGCAAAGGAAATTAAGGGATAAATTCACAAAACTGGAAAACAAAAAGGAGTCAGACACTTTTAACCTATTGCCAGAGAAATCTTCTGCTTTGTCACTCTTCAATTTTGTATAAATATTTATTGGAACACAGAAATGAGCCCAGAGGAGCGTTCCAACTTGCAGGCTGCCTACGCCTTCTCCTGTATCTTTTTCCCTTGAAGATTTTAAAAAATATTTAACAAAAAGTAGAGCTGAAGGCAGCACCTGCACTCTAATTCCTGTTCTGGTAAAGACGAAGGGTGAGTTTACGCACGCCTTCTTTGCACAGTGTAACATTTAACCACTTCTGACATGTACAGCTCAATTTTCCTGTGCTACCAAGCCCCTGACTCAGAAAGCAGTGAATTTTATGTCAGATCTCTGTAATAAATATTCAAACTGTCAGGTTGTAGTAGGTCTCCCTCAGTCACCTTTCTTGAAGTTCTTCTACACTTTATGGGATTTTTAGAAACAGAGACATCTAGAGCAAATGAATGGGAATTCCTACCCTGATGGGTAGGGTGCTCAGCTGAAAGGTGGAAAACCTGCAGTTTAGTTGTTCCTTAAATTCTTTAATTACTAATGAAACTAGTTAACAGGACAGATTGAGACAGATACCCTGCCCTGAATATGAAAAAGGTTCGCATTATGGGTGAACTTCTGGTAGGTGAGGGCTATTGTTTACATCTCCTCTGGCAAAGGAAGGAAACTGGTGTTTTCTCACATTCACCCGAGTTCTCAGATGGCTGTAATACTAGTTAAAAGAATACCACAACTAATGTTTTCCTGAGTCTGGCTTTTTAAACTTTTCTTCAAGCCAAAATGATTTGGTGAATTTGACCAGTCTGCCCTTTGCTACATGTATTACATGGCAGCTATTTCACCAAATAAAAAACGTCCTTGAACATGTGTGAATTTACAGTAAGAGTCCAGAGAAAACAGTGGTCTGAATGAAGCCTTTAAAGTGAAATTCAGCTTTTCTTTCAGAAACTCTAGAAACCAAGACCATACATGGCATTTCTCTCAACACAAATAGAGCTGTAGCAGAGTGGCTCATAGGCAGCAAAGGACTCAGAACTGTAGATTTTATAGGATAGACACCATATCCTCTAGGTATTTTGTACTTGGTCCTTGACTTAATAAGCTATGTTGAAGTTGCTTTTGGCATTTGTGTGTCTATGGAGAGAGTATTAAAGAGGAATAAAAGGAAACAGCCACTCTACCAATGAGGATGAGCTTAGAGAGGCCTTGTTTAGAATCCAGTGGATTTTCCAGAACTGTACCTCTCTGTGGCAGCATCTTCATGAATGTGGAAACTTCCCATGTTTTTCTGATGCAGACAAGGAAAAAGCCTGAGACCAAGCCAAATGCTCTGCATGTAAGTAAGTTACTCATCCTTTAAACTGTAAGCTTGTAAGCTATTTACAACTCAGTTTTAAGAGCTCATTCTTGAGAAGAACTCTCAATGTGTTTTTGTAGAAAATGGCAATTGTATGTGTGTGTTTTTGTAGATGCAGATGGAGCATTTCTCTGGCAGCCTCAACTTATGCTCAGGAAGTCTAATGTAAGTTGAGCAAGCTGCATTAATAACAGTCAAGTACTAGCATACATACCTTGAGGGTAAGAAAAGGGAGAGAGTGAGAAATTAGATTTTTTTCATTCAATTTTTTTGCTATAACTAGAAGATGAAAAGTAATTTTGGAAAAGTGAAAAAGTTTAATTTTGTCCATAGAAATTCAGAAAATTTAGACAAATGTGAAAAGGGAGAAGCCAGCCCTGACCCAAGTGTTCCATACAAGATATCCACTGAATTTTTAGTTTGATAGCTGTATTGAGGACACTGGAATAGACTCTTGCTATAGTGGTGACCCTAAGTGAAAATTTTTTCCTGTTTTGCAAGGACTCAACATCAGGACTTTGTTGTGGCATTAAAATACAAAATTTCAGAATAGGTAAAGAAGAAAATGCTCTTCTCCACACTTTACCACTATGGCTGAGTAAGTAGATGCATATAATTTACTCTATGTTTGATATAACTGAATATGTTTACAAAATATAAATATTCATGTTAAAAAACACATACTCATATGTAATTATACTATAAAAACAAAAATAATCTAAGATTGATCAAAACCTTTCATTTGACTCAAAGTCAAACATTCAGTTTCCTTTGTGGGGTTTTAAACTCTTCTAAAATCTCTTTAGAGTAATTGGACAATTTTAAAATAAAAACCACTATTTTGAAACAAGAAAGGGAAAGAATACTGAAACTATCAAATTAAATACTTTTCCCTGCCATTCATATTTCTGAATCTCAGTGACAAAACTACGGAATAAGTCTAGTTTATCTTTCCCCTACCCCCTTGTAAAAAGTATTTTTCAGCAGGTAAAATACTCACTGAGAATAAATAACCTAATCTACCCTAAAGTTCTTATGCTGTACTGCTTTTTCTAGTTCACACATGTTGTGTTTGCTATTATTTGCATGCTCAAATAACTGCCCTGATACTCTCTTACTCATTGAGTTGTGCACAGAAATGTACAAGATATACTCTTCAAAAGTTTAAACAGAAAAATCTGATAAAAATACACTATGACTGCTGCAGAATCTGAACAGCTGTCCTAATAAGTTTCCAAAAATGCAGTGAGCAATGTTAATTTGCTGGTAATGCCATATTATCCTGCCTTCAGCAACCTACCTCTAATGGGTCTTTCTTTTCTGCCTCCTCATGGATGACCATGCTGTTTCTGCTGAACTTCGAGTTTAGGTCTGCATGCTTGCAGAGGAAATTGGATTTTGGTTTTGCACATTTGTTTTGTTTTCTTCTGTCAAAAACATTTTTTACCTGAGAAAGAAGGAGTTAATAAAAATAGGCTTTCTGCTCTTGAAATGTCAGCCACAGCTTCTCATCACCCCATGAAAAGCCCTCTTGTTTCCTTGCTCAGCTCCTCCTGAACTTCAAACAGTCCTATAATCCTTTTGACCTTAGAAGGTCAAAGATATATAAAAAGTATCATTCTTTGTGTAAAAGCACATTAATCATTATTACCTAGCCCTTTATTCCCTTTTGAGGGCACTGTGATATTTTAATTCAAGAACCACCTTCTAGTATTAACATATATAATTTCAACTCTTTTTTTAAGCAGGTAAAAGAGGAGAAATCCTTTCTGTCCCTGCTTTTGCTGACTCCCTGAGTACAGACATCTAATTTATTTTCATAACTCATTTAATGGCATAATTTAAAATATTAATATTAACTCAAAATACACATACGTCTGTCCAATTGTACTATAAATATTGTTTAATTAAAATAGTTTAATGAGTGGAGGTAGATTTTAAAGCATGCTGCTCTCCATTTCTATGAATTTGGCAGGACTTGAAAGTCCTAGGTCTAAATTCTGATGTCAATGTAAATCTGGAGCTTAATTTAGGTCAATGAAAAAAACCTCTGGACTTTCACCTGAAGACAAAATTAATCTCCCTTGAAGAGCTGTATCCTGCAGTGGAGAGGGAAAGGGAACAGGCAACATGAAAACTCCACTAGAAATGAAGCAGCTTACAGCCAAACTTAATTAACTGTGTGGAGCTTGTCAAAGGTCAGGGAGAGATCACCGCAGGAAATGCAAGTGCATGATTGAAACAACACTGGCAGCAGGAAAGTGAGGGGAAAAGCAGAAATGAGCCTCTCAGACAGGCATGGCTTCATGCTGGAGAGCCAAGCCAGCCCAATGGCGAGGATAGCATGCCTGTGAGGGAAGGGCTCCTGTCTCCTTAGGTCCTGCCTGTGACAAGCAACTCCATAAGCATTGATTGTAACAGTCAGTAACCATGCTTCTCACCGGGTATGAGCCCAGTGCACTGTTGCATCAAGCCCCAGATGCAGAGCAGGTGGTGGAAATGAGCTGTACCCAGCAAGCCCGTGAGAACCAGGCAGGCGCTGAAGTTGTTTTGAGCCTGACTTGTGCTTTCTCAGCTTCCCATACTTGATGCTTTTGGAGGAGTAGATTTTTTGAATGGAAATGAACTATGATTCTGTTCTATGATTCTATGACTTTTTATCAGGGCCTGTTGTGATAGGGCAAGGGGTAATGGTTTTAGACTAAAAGAGTATAGATTTAGACTAAATATAAGGAAGAAATTTTCTACAATGAGTGTGGTGAAACACTTGAACATGTTGCCCAGAGAGGTAGTTGATGAACCATCCCTGGAAACATTCAAGGCCAGGTTGGACAGGTCTCTGAGCAACCTGATCTAGTTGAAGATGTTGGACTAGAAGGAGTTGGACTAGTTAACCTTGAAGGGTCCCTTCTAACTCAGACCATTCTGCAATTCTGCAGTTCTACAAAATACCTATGCACTGGTGCTCTGTTTTTCTTTTTCTTCTTTTTTTTTCTTTTTCCTTTTTCCTTTTTCCTCTTTTTTCTTTTTCTTTTTCTTTTTCTTTTTCTTTTTCTTTTTCTTTTTCTTTTTCTTTTTCTTTTTCTTTTTCTTTTTCTTTTTCTTTTTCTTTTTCTTTTTCTTTTTCTTTTTCTTTTTCTTTTTCTTTTTCTTTTTCTTTTTCTTTTTCTTTTTCTTTTTCTTTTTCTTTTTCTTTTTCTTTTTCTTTTTCTTTTTCTTTTTCTTTTTCTTTTTCTTTTTCTTTTTCTTTTTCTTTTTCTTTTTCTTTTTCTTTTTCTTTTTCTTTTTCTTTTTCTTTTTCTTTTTCTTTTTCTTTTTCTTTTTCTTTTTCTTTTTCTTTTTCTTTTTCTTTTTCTTTTTCTTTTTCTTTTTCTTTTTCTTTTTCTTTTTCTTTTTCTTTTTCTTTTTCTTTTTCTTTTTCTTTTTCTTTTTCTTTTTCTTTTTCTTTTTCTTTTTCTTTTTCTTTTTCTTTTTCTTTTTCTTTTTCTTTTTCTTTTTCTTTTTCTTTTTCTTTTTCTTTTTCTTTTTCTTTTTCTNTTCCTCCTCCTTTTCCTTTTCCTCCTCCTTTTCCTTTTTCTCCTCCTTTTCCTTTTTCTCCTTTTCCTTTTTCTCCTTTTCCCTTTCCCTTTCCCTTTCCCTTTCCCTTTCCCTTTCCCTTTCCCTTTCCCTTTTTTTTCCTTTCTCTTTCTGTAATATTGTTTGCCATTGAATTGACAGGACAGTTTTTAACTCTAGTTTCATGAACAATGTTGAGAATGGTATGTTTGATTGCATGTTTGAAGGACTTCTGTGATGAGAGGCTTGGAAAGGGATTGCTCAGAAACCTTTCAGAATGGCTTGATTTGAAGCAAAGCCACAGGCTGCAAAACTGCATCAAAGTGTCACAGTTGGGAAAAAAAACCCAAGGTAATTTATTCTACCTTTTGTATTGGTTTTATTTTCTCTGTATAAACAGTCTTGCACCAAAAGAGTGTAAGTGGCAACCTGTTGATGTGTTGATGTGCCAGGGAGCTTATACTGATGTGTCCAGACTTGTCCACCTTATTCTGTTTCTGGTCTTTTAGGGTTCTGGGCCCCACAGTTCAAGAAGGACAGGGAACTGCTTGAGAGAGTCCAGCGCAGAGCCACTAAGATGATTAAGGGAATGGAACATCTCCCTTATGAGGAAAGGCTGAGGAAGCTGGGTCTCTTTAGTTTGGAGAAAAGGAGACTGAGGGGTGACCTCATCCATGTTTACAAATATGTAAAGGGTGAGGGTCAGGACGATAGAGCCAAGCTTTTTACAGTGACGACCAATGATAGGACAAGGGGCAATGGTTGTAAACTGGAGCATAGGAGGTTCCATGTGAATATCAGGAAAAACTTTTTCACTGTGCGAGTGACGGAGCACTGGAACAGGCTGCCCAGAGAGGTTGTGGAGTCTCCTTCCCTGGAGACATTCAAAACCCGCCTGGATGCGTTCCTGTGCGATGTACTCTAGGTGAGCCTGCTCCGGCAGGGGGGTTGGACTAGATGATCCTTCGAGGTCCCTTCCAACCCTAGAATTCTGTGATTCTGTGATTCTGTGATTCTGTGATTGGAAACCAGTTCTGGGGGCACACAGGGGCAACAACACTGTCCTGAAATTTGGGTGTCTGACACAGCTGTTCTCAGCTTCCTTCAGCCTTCCTGGCGTTATTCCAAGCCCAACATAACATGCTCACTAATCTCCTTAAATCTTTGAAGCAGGACAGTGAGATGATGAGAGAAGGACCACTCAAAATACATGAAAAATGCAAGGAAAAATGTCCATTTTTAATGTGTTCTTTCCCCATCGGGGGAGGCAAGATGCCTCTTGATGATTGTTGTCACCCACTGTCTGTGGAAAGGCTGGTTCTGACAGCTCTATGGTTCCTTGATATTTTTATCTTCTTTCTCTCTTCCCTTTGCCAGGAAGCAAGGGGAGCTGCAGCAGCTCTGACTTTTCACCAGTAAATTCTGTATGCTGAAAATGAACCAAAATCACGGGTTGATGCCAGGAGGGTTAGGATACACTACAGGCAAATTGTTATCTTGGTTGGTGGCATGAACTGACAAGACATTGGTCCATTTATGCAGGGGGATGGCACGTTGTAAGCCAGAGGAGCAGGCAGAGAATAGGAGGAAATTTTCTTGTACCTGTGAGAGAGTTACGTGACTCTAAAATTCTCCTGCTCCTGAACATGGGATCCTGATGTCAAATTCATCTCAGACCATCAGCCCACAACCCTGTCACATGTTTGTCTTCTCAGTCTTTTGGCACTCCTACCCTCGCAGCATGGCAGATTTCTTGAGCTGCTAGTGACTGATATCCTGAGCTCAGACCCACAGCTCCCTTTCCTCCTGAGCTTCTCTGTTAGACCTTTCCTCCCCATAATGTGGTGAGGCCCAGTCTCCTTCCTGCAGCAACTGACTCTTCTCTTTTGCTGCTATCAAAACTCAAAATTCCCACTACCACCCCCACTGGCATAGGTACCAGAGAGGAGTCATTCCCTGGGTTCTCACAAGGTGAAGAGCTGTGCCTCTAGGCTGTCTCTACAGGCATTTCAATTTTCTTCCTTCTAAAGCTTTAGTTACTTGAGTCCTGAAAGAGTTCAGACATTGCTCTGCCTCCAAGGGATGTGATCCATTTAACCACCAGGTTTCTGCATGAAGCCTGGCTTTTATCTACCCGCTTGTTATGCACTATTTTGGCCACTGAGCCAACTCACTGTACAGGAGGGGCATTTCCCAGTCATTTTCCCATATATGAGGATTCAAAATCACATCACAGGAGCTGTGTATTTACTGTTCTGGGTCAACAGCTTTTCCTTTGTTCAAGCGTGAGTAACTTGGTGTCCTAATCCTGCTAAAGGTACCATCTGAGCTGGCCCAGTCATTACAAATCCCCACCTGGCTCAGACACCTGATATTGGGCATAAGTTTCCCTAACTTACCTCCCAGAATTTGAGAGAGGTAGGTCAATAGTTCAAGCCTGCTTTGTGATCCCAGCCAAGCTTGGAAAACCATTGAAATCAAACCCTCCCTTTAAGGTAGAGAGGACAGAGCTCTCCTCCAGAGACTTGTTGAGAAAAGTATGTAGTTGCCTGCAGGTTTATTGGAGGGGAAAAAAAAGCATAAAAATTAACCTAGGAACTGTAAGGCCAGGTGCTTTACCCTGTGTTATGTGTTTCAATGTATTGCCAAGCTGCAATGTTGTTAATGAACGTCCCAGGTTTCCTGCTGGGACACAGAGAATCAGGGCATTTATATTTTAGCAAAGAGCATTTCCAGATACACGTGTGAAGGAAAGAATTGAAATTGCAAGTACTTGTGTGAAAGTTAAAGAATCTCTTTATATAATGTTAAAGAATCTGTTTATATATTTGGGAACAATGCACAGTTTATTCTGGGTACTTTGATCTGCAGGAATGGTCCTGTCTAAACACCCTCACTTTAGTGGAAGCTCTGACATCCTGACTGCCTTCTCCTTGCTGAAATCCTTCCCAGGGCCAAGAAGAGTGAACAGAACCTGAGATGTGTGCCACATACTGAGCTCCTACCTGTTTCTGGTGCATATGAGGAGGAGTTCAAGGGAAAGATTTGAGGCATGCTCCTCATCCAATCCCCTTTTCATTCCTGTTCTATACCTGGAGCAAAGCTAATAAACCTGCCTAGGAGAAAGGCTTTTCATGTGTGGCAAAGAAGCTGGCTGGAGGAAGCTGAGAGTTCATTGGTATCAAGGAAGAGGTGAATTTCCTTCTTTAAAAACATCTCAGAATAAAGCTTTAGAAGTAATAAAATATTAAACCTCCAACTGTTTGGTTTCTTGTGCAATCTGTCAGAAGAGAAGGGAGGGAGAAAGTCAAAGAATCATCAGTGTGCCAGTGCATACAGATTGGATTACTTCCCCAGAAAGGAAAGAAAGTCAGTCTGTGAGTATGGGCAAGGAGGAAAAACACACAACTTTTTGCTGTTAGATTCACAGATATCCACCCTGCCCTACTTCCTTTGCTGCAAAGACCAACAACTTTCTGGATCACTCTGCTTCACAGATATTAGGAGATGATTAAAGGAAAAGCCTAGTACAGGCTCTAGAACTTATTAAAAGTTGCCTGTGACTTGGAGAAGATATATCTTGGTGTAGCTTGGTGAAAGATCTGTGAGTAGTGTCTGCCTTGTTCTTACTGGCTTTCCTAATATTAGTCAGAATAATTTTACCTATTTTTGAGTGCCCTGTGTATGGGAAAGTTTTTCTGAATAGTCAAGACTTTACCAATAGCAGCTAAAGCTAATTTTGCTTGAGTAGCTTTGAGCTGATTCTGAGATTGGTGGTATGGAAAAGAACAATGCTTCTCCACCAGTCCAATCTCTGGTTTACAGTGTTGTCTAATTTAAGCATTACACCTTCTCCATCTGATGCCACTGGAAAGATCCAGCAGGTCCAGCCAGAGTGTGGACAGGGGAGCTGCATTCATCAGTGGGGTTGGGTTTCTCTTGCTCAAGAAGGAGTACTTCAGGTAGAGAACAAGCACCTTCAGTTCAGGAGATGCAGACAAAAGGAAAGGCCATGCCCTTGTGGCTGCTTGGTGTCCAGCCACTCTGTGATATTCCCAAATATTTGTCTGTGTGACAGGGACCGTATACTGTGCAAGATGGGACCAATAACCCCATAAGAATCCACTCTTGGTCAACACACTTGTTGGACTATGAAGGTCAGGATGGAAGAGGGAAGGAGAGGTAGGGTAACACAGGAGAGTACCACAAAACATATGATGAGAATGGAAGGGTAACATGAGACTTGGGCATTTGAAAAGTTGACACTGCCTTGGGCTGATGCTGTGCATTGTTAGAGTGGAAAATGCTTTTTTGTAACAAAACATAGAAAAAGACATCTTTTATTTGGAGCATGCAAGGTGCATCCAAGATATCTACTGGTAGTTCAGGGCTTCTACTGGATTCAAATGCATAGGTGCAGGAATGTAAAAAGAAATGCGAACAATTTCAGCCAAAAAAAATCTCCAAAAAAAGGGGGAGAGTTTTTGATATGGAAGAGATGGGGTGGCTTAGCAATGGATGTAGGCTGGGTATTGGTAGTCATCACAGATGACTCAGGAGATAACTCTGCCATGTTCCTCTGCCCTGGGAGTAAAATGCACGCAGTAGGATGGGGGCAAATGGGGCCCCAGACAAGAGTCAACCTGGAATCAGGTTTGGAGATGGGATGAGGGTACTGCAGTTAATTAGAATCTGGGAAGTAGACTGCATTTAGCCAGAAGGTCTGGTCAAGAAGGTCCTCAGAGTCTTAACCATAAGACTAGGGACTATAAACTGCAGAGCCGATTCTGGGATAGCAGATGAGATAAGATTTAAGCAACATAAGACAAGCAGGTCAGGATTAGAAGGAAGAAAATTAGCAAAGGTCAAAACAGAAGTCTGTGAAGAAGGGTCAAGAGCTAAGTGAGGAATTACAAGTGAGGTTCAAAGGCCAAAGCAAAGACTGACCAGACAAGGAACACTGTATGATGAAAACATACGTGCCCCCACGACACAGTCTACCTGTACTGGATTAACTAGGACCAGAAACTCTGATTTTGTACCGGGTCTCAAATTCTTACTGGGACCAAACTTGGAGGCTGCACTTGTCTGTCTTCAAAGAAAGGAGGTTTATTTATCACAGACAGAATCCTCTGATATTATTCTTTTTGTAGACTCTGAAGTTAACCAGCTTTAAAAAGAAAAATATCTGAGGCACACAGTGGTATTTCTTTCTTCTTGCTTGAGGCAAATATTCAAAATAATTTCCAGTGTCCAAACCCTTCTAATCTAGACCTTTCAAGTCACCCAAGGGTTGTAGTCTGATTTCAGGAATTGCTGAATGACTTGTGGTCTGCATGCCATAGGCCAAGATCACAACAGTCCCCCTTGTCACCAAGTATCAGGATGCTTTGGAGAATGTCACACCTTCTGACATCTGCAAGGGCTTCTTACCCATTGCTGCTGACTATTCTAATTAGTCTTCTCTTTAATATGGATTAAAAACTGGTAAGCAGAGAAAAGAGGGTAAAGTCAGTGCCTTTTTTCTCAGCCTCAACAGTCTACAAACCCATATTATTGACTGTAATAAAATGATGCTGGAAAGGAATTGAATATTTTGGTGCAGGGTACTTGAATGAGCTTTAAAATCTTGTGTGTTCCAGCTGAAAGATCAAAATCATTTTGGTCTGAAAATGCTGACGTTGCTCTGGAGTACTGCTGTCATTATGACTTCATTAGTGTGGCCCAGATTCTTGTCTCCCTCGACCTGGTTTTACACAGAAGTATCTCTGTCAGCTCACTGGAGGTACGTCTGATTTAACTCAGTATAGCTGAAAGGAGAATCAGGCCACAAATGTCCTAGGCCTAACTCTTTCAGACAGGGAGGAACTTCTGGTTTGGATCCCTTCGGGGTTAAGAGAAAAAAAAAATAAAAAAAATAAATTCTTTTAAAACCTCAAAAACAAACATAACCTTTCTTTCCCCTCAGCAGCAGGTTTTGCTTATGAAGTGATAGTGTATGATTCTATTTAGCGTGCTGGAGCTGCCCCACGATGATACCCTACGTTTTCTATTTTCCTTCTGGGAAAGGGCCGGTTCCCCAGCAATGCTGTGTGGACACGGTTCGGTTAGCTGTTGGACCAGGGAACAGCGGGTTTGCAGAGCTGACGCACTTTGGCTACCTCTGCCATCTTCCATCCTCTGATCGTATAGACAAAGTTCAGCAAGGCAGACGTGACCTGGAAGGATGTTTATGCAATAAACAATGAAGTATTTTTTTCAGGCAACTCTGATGACACTGAAATGATATCACTAGAAAAACATCTTTTCCGGTGGCAACTGCAGCCTACTGCCAGATCTAGATCTTGACAGAATTTTATTAGTCTGGCTGCCGACATGACCTAATGTGGATGTAGTGCAAAACATCAAGTTAGACACAACGAGAATGACAGAGCATTGACATGACATGGGTAAGGTCCCACCACAGAGCAATGGGAGATCTGGGAGTTTCTTCTGGATTTCTGAAGTCACAGCACCTGAAGTCCTTTGTACATGAAACCATGATTGCAGCGTACAGGTTTGGTGGTTTGCAAGGGGAAGACAGAATATATCAGTTCTTCACTAGTGTGAACTCTCTGCTTGTCGGTGCAGCTGAAGCTGTTGATACAGATTTCTGTGATCCAACCTGACGCAAAGGCTATTAGACTCAAGAATTGCTGACACAGGTTGGAGGAAGATCTTCTGAACTGCTACTTGTCTTCTCAAGACAAGTGAGATGAGTGGATTGTTAGTATAAACAGTGGATTATTATCATTAGCTGATTACAATCACCTAATGGTAGATCTACTAGTTGTAGATCCCAACCAATTATTCTTCATGAAAACTACTATCTCTGCAACTTCTTGTCCCCATTGGTCTGGGAGAATTTGAGGTTACTGATCTTCATGAGATGGTACAAGGCTCAAGTCACTCCCAGACCTCTGTCTGATGAATGGGAGTAGTTGCCTGGATGTTCGCTTTATTCAGTAGTTTGGTTTAAACCAATTTATGACATTGCCAATACACACTCAAAGGCTTTGGTAGTAGAGGCATCTACAAACCAGTCAGTATACAACTTGCCAGCCTGTGCTATATATCTTGCAAGCCAGCACTTTAACACACAACACAATAAGCTGGATTCATCAAAATGATAGCAGGGTCAAAAGGGTAGAGTTGCCAAGACATAACTCACTGTAGTTTAGAGGTAATTTTAGTTTTATTTCCTCTTTGATCAATGTTTAAACTTTGATTAAGGTTTTCCAAGGGAAAACAATAGAGCTGTGGGATAGATGTTTAAGTCCAAATTGATAATGCAAAACAATTAGAAAAATATAGAGGTTCCCCTAAACTTCTCAGCAGAACTTCTTCCAAGAGAAGTCCTTCATGTCAAAATGAAACAGTCTGTTCCCCTTCCATCTCTGTTGTTCTGTGAATAAGCACTATCTGTAAATAAAACTAACATATTGCCCATCTGTTATGCATGTCTAAAGGAAATTTAAAGACAATACTACTAGAACTCCTAAAGATACCATCTAACCCCATAAATACCCATAAATAATTTATTTTCACAGCTCACATGAAAGATCTCATGGCTATTGGACTCAGCCTGTCAGTGGCATGTCCATTGGAAGAAAATCCCACAGTCATGTGATTGTTTTGCCACTGCCCCCTGAAAAAGTCCTCAGGCTCAGAAGTTCCCTTTTTTCCACTTTCCACAGAGGAAGAAGAGAGTATACAGATCATGGAAGGAGGGGTTGGTCACTTTAGAGGAATACAAGACTGTTGTCAGAGGATGTAGGGTGGCAACTAGGAAAGCTAAGGCATCCTTGGAATTAAACCTTGCAAGTGAGGTCAAGGACAACAAAAAGGGCTTCTTCAAATACGTTGGAGACAAAACTAATACCAAAGGCAATGTAGGCCCACTGCTGAATGAGGTGGGTGCCCTGGTGACAGAGGATAGAAAGAAGGCAGAGCTACTGAATGCCTTCTTTGCCTCTATCTTCACTGCTGCAGACTGTCCTCAGGAGTCCCAGATCCCTGAAGCCCCAGGGGAAGTCAGGATAAAGGAGGACCTTGCTTTGGTTGATGAGGACTGGGTTGGGGATCAATTAAGCAATCTGGACATCCATAAATCGATGGGTCCTGATGGAATGCACCCGTGGGTGCTGAAGGAGCTGGCAGAAGTCATTGCTAGGCCACTCTCCATCATCTTTGGTAAGTCGTGGGCAACAGGAGAGGTGCCTGAGGGCTGGAGGAAAGCAAATGTCACTCCAGTCTACAAAAAGGGCAAGAAGGAGGACCCAGGTAACTGTAGACCTGTCAGCCTCACCTCCATCCCTGGAAAGGTGATGGAACAACTTATCATTGGCATCGTGTCCAGGCATATCAAGGATAAGAGGCT
>VZRW01013380.1:32962-182927 GCA_013398125.1 Aegotheles bennettii | reverse complement strand
CCCCCTCTATTCTGCCTTGGTGAGGCCACATCTGGAGTATTGTGTCCAGTTCTGGGCCCCTCAGTTCAAGAAGGACATGGAACTGCTTGAGAGAGTCCAGCGCAGAGCCACAAAGATGATGAAGGGAGTGGAACATCTCCCTTATGAGGAGAGGCTGAGGGAGCTGGGTCTCTTTAGCTTGGAGAAGAGGGGACTGAAGGGTGACCTCATTAATGTTTATAAATATGTGAAGGGTGAGGGTCAGGAGGATGGAGACAGGCTCTTCTCAGTGATGTCCAGTGATAGGACAAGGGGGAACGGGTGCAAGTTGGAACATAGGAGATTTTGGCTGAACATAGGAAGAACTTCTTCACTGTCAGAGTGACAGAGCACTGGAACAGGCTGCCCAGAGAGGTTGTGGAGTCTCCTTCTCTGGAGGCATTCAAAACCTGACTGGATGTATTCCTGTGTGACCTGCTCTAGGCTGTCCTGCTCTGGCAGGGGGGTTGGACTAGATGATCTTTCGAGACCCTTTCCAACCCCTAGGATTCTGTGATTCTGTGATTCTGTGAATGTCTGTCATACTGCTCCCAAGGGGTACTTTTTGGAAACTGGTCCTTTAAATTTGGCAGAGCAAAACATCTGTGGTCCTGTGAGGACCATAGGCAGTTTGTGACTTGATCTTCCTCTCAACTGGTCAGCTTTCCTCCCCTCTTCTTTTTCTTTAAAGCATTGCTGAGAAAACTTTATGATTTTAATACACTGCCTGAGATAACTTTGATAAAATAATCTCTGTAGCAGCCTTGAGTCCACTGAGAAGCAGATTACACACCCATTGCAAACAGCTTGCAGGGCTCTGACAATTGGAAAGTGTGGCCATGACCAGACATGTATGGTAAAACAAGCCATGTTTCATGTAGCCTGTAAAAGCAGGAGAGGTTGAGGAGAATGGCCACACGGATGTATTTTGGCAGCTACTTTAGTTTCCCTATTCTGTGTCACTTTTAATCCTCTGGGGATTGAGGACTTGATTTGGTGGACTGGGTAAATCTGTTTTGAATTGCCATACAATGTACGTATGTCTAAGCAGTGAGATGAACAGTAGGGCTCTTTGCAGTGCAGATCGGCATACATTACGTTAGCTCTCAAAATGCCAGGAATTGGACTACTCATTTTTGAAAAAGCTCTGCTGTGCCCTCATCTACATTCTATTTATTTACACATATACAGGAACAGAGTGGTTTCTTAACATTATATGCTTAAGGCAATGGCTGAGTATCTAAAGATCTCATTATTGCTTTAATTTACCTGATTTAATTTATTTACTGTGTCAGATCTGTATCTTTTAAAAGGGCAAAAGGCAATATGAGTAATTATAGAGCAGCAACATCTACATCAAGTGATTCTTCTTGCTTAAAAAGAATATTGAAAATGAAATAAAAGATTAAGATTATCATGATATACTTGAATGTAACTGGCACGTCTTTTGCAGTCTATTAATAAATTTAAATTGGGTCATAATAAAATAACAGATAAAGAAAGTCAGTTGATACTTTCAATGTAATTGTTCTTCTTGGTGAAAAGCTCCACAAAAGGTTTAGACCATCACGGTGTGAGAAACAGAAGTGTTTTGAGGAAACAGAAATGTCAACACCCCTACCCACCCCTCCAAACCCAAGAATTTTACAGCAAAATATTTACAAAAAAGGAGCTGAATTCATATCCTGGGATAGAAGTAACCTTATTTGTTAATGATGTGCAAAAACAGATAAAAAAGCCATGTAATAGCACAAAATTATTTCAATGAATGTGACTGGGGGAAATGTCAGATGGATTTAACTGACTTGAGACAGATAAAGGAAAGCTATGAAATAATGTGCTTTTGGAAGAAACATTTGGAACTCTGAATTAACTCCTTCATCACAGAAAAAGATCTTAAAATAAAGCCAACCAGCAGTGACAAGGAAGATCTCCAGCCTGGGAGAAGGGAACATCACCTCAGTTACTTGCTGTAGGTCTCGTGTGTCTTCCACTGAATCACCTAGGCATTGTTGGAAACAGAAAGAAAAGTTTATTGGTCAGATGCCTGAGAGATTAGGATGATAACAATTAAGTGCTCTGATGTCTTCACAGTGATGTGGCCTCATTGAAAATACTATGTCCAGTTCAGTCATCCAATCTTAAGAGTGGTTATAGAGTTTATTCTAGAAAGGAGATAAATGCCTCTGGAGATGCTGATATGGACAAGTCTTGAAGATAAGGCCATGGACTAGCTGGGGCGATTTCTCTGATTTGGTTCAACAGTGGTTTATTTCCTTTTTCTCTAACATGTTAAATATATAGGCAATTATAGTTTAATTTCCTGAACTTGCATTCAACTTATTTAAAGATACACTGAAGTGATGTTTAATAAAATATCATGGATAGTCTTGAATTTAATGAGTTGCCATGTCAGATTTCATTTAAATGCTTTGATTTTTGTCTTAAGTTTATAGCCTAAAGCTCTGTGTTTCATTTTGACCAGAATTATTACTCTAGCTATTGGTGCTGGATTGCCTGTATTTACATACCTACAAACTAAAGATTGAGCCAAACTAAATTAAAACTTAATAATAATAAAAAACCCCTCAGAAAATGAAAACAACAACTGAGCTCTATACTTCACCTCCTCAGAAATCCTAAACCACAACACATCAGAAAAAAGTACCTTTTTTTGCTTTATTACTCAAGGCATGTTTATGTATTTTGGGCCTGAAATGAATGGGCCCTTCTTAAACACATCTGTGTATTTTAAAGAAAGCTAAGCCTTTCTGTGGGGATTATGCTAAATTGACACCCACGGGGATTACAGCCTCGTCTTTTCATGTGGAGGGGATGTCACCCCACATGTTTGTTTTTGTATGCATGTGTAACCCGTGCTCCTGCAGTGCTTAAAATAGCTGGTTTACTGGGGTGGATTGTTGCTGGAGCTCCAAGTCTGCCGGTATTTGCATGCACGCTTTTGCACGTAAGCAGTCATGGACATACGTGCATGTTACAGGCCGAACATACATGTGGCCCTGTTTTTGTGATGTGTAGCTGCAAGTAGCTACATCCGCGTGTGAACTGGAGTACCATACTTGTGCGTATAAAAGCAAGCACAGGGCTATGTTACTCCTCTAAAAGCCATGAAGCCTTTTGAAAAGAGAGAGCAAAACAGAAGTAGGTATGTGCTGCCCTTGCTGCTAAAGTATTGATCGTGGAATAAAACATCTTTTCTTATGTGACTGACATTTTATTTTAAGAACTCCTTCTGCTTGAACAGAATTTATTGCAACCAAGAATAAGTTTTTTAAAATGCTTGAGATGATTATTCTTTTCTTCACTAGGGAAATTCTTGGGTGTGTTGTGGTGTTTCAGATTTCCAAGGCAGAGACACTTGCAGAATTATGCTTTTATTCTGTTTGATAAGAACCTTATTTTGCAGCTCTGTGTGCACAGGTATATAATCAGAGTGGTCACCAGTACGCACACAGAATGGCACAGGTGAGCAGAAACACGAGTTCACAGTGTGAAATTCCAGTCCCCGAGACAGCTCTTCATTTTATATATTATACTGTATTACCTGAGAAACAGAAGCAGACATGTCATTAGATATAGCTGTGACCAAGATGAGCCATGCATGCAAGAGAACCTTGTGGAGACTAAGTTTTAGCATTTCAAATTCTTGTATTTGTCCTTACCCTTCAATCATAAACCTGAACCTTTTCCTAAATTAAATTTCTATTGAGAAAGGTGTTTACAAGTTTGATGCTATTTTAATAAAGTGACTTTGTGAGTATAGTCTTGGTCTCCTGTATGAGACTTTTAAAGTACTGTTTGACAGGTAAACAGCAGCTACTGCAGTCACATTCTGAAGAAGCAGATGCTCAGGTGTGCTCTGGTCACATAGAAGCAGACTGCGAAGTTAATTGGTGCGTGTAGTTATTCATGCCATGTTCATTGTAAGATGTATTCACTGGTCTTTTCTTTACCTGTGATACAATCTCTTGAGAAAAAAAGATCTGCTGGATGGAACGGCACTACAAATTCTCCTGGCTAAATCAAGAGAATGTTAAAGTTGTAATCAAGCTTTTCCTGCCACCCCAGACTCTGTTTAACAAAGTAGCTCATGGGAGAGGTTTATTCCCTTTTTATAGTGAGCTCAAGTGGGACAAAGGATTTGTGTGGCAAAGGATTAAGAGAAAAAAACCAAGGTAATCTTTCTAGCATTGTGTCCCTCTCTAAACTGAAAACCAAATAAAATACTTCCCTTCTTGCCCTTCAGTAAATCATTAAGTTATTTCCCCAGTTTTCCTTTACTTCAGCATAGGGCACTTTACTTTCAAAGCAGAAAACATCATTTATATACTTCTGTATTTACCCCTCCCTCTGCCTTTCCTTTAAAGTTTTTTCAGGGATTACAAAATAAGCAAACCCTACGAAAGTAGTTTGCGAAAGTGCACTAAACTTCCCCTTGTTAATGAAAGAGAGGTGATTGAACTGAAACGTAGATGAGTCTGGGACTTACTCTTTCAGGGATGATAATGAGATTAAAAAAGAAAAGAGATAAGTAAATTCTTAATTAGACACCTGTTATGTTCCATCGTGGTCAGGGCTGTGTGGGATAAAAATGTTAATGATAGTGACATTTAGCACAGTTTTGAAAAGAGACCATTTCTCCTTGCCCTTTGCTCAAGGAACACAACGAGGCTGGCTTTGGTTTGCTAATAGATATTTTTAAATGAGTTTGGGAAAAGTTATTCCATGAGGTAAAGATCCTGTTTGAAGTAGAAGCTGTTCATCTGAAGAAACATCTGTCACAAGACATGAAAAGAATGATTTCTTTGTGACTGGGAAATCAATGAGACATCTGTTTTAATGTACAACCCAGAAATAATGCAGCTAGTTCAAAAGCGAATCATAAAGAAGGCTGCTTTTCGTCTCTTCTCTCCAGAGTGCTTAGGATGGGATTCAGCAAGGTATTTTGCATGAGCAGGTCTCCTTGAGCTTATGTCCTTAACGATGTGGTTGAGGCGGGTCTTTTGAGGATGCTGATTTTTAGGGCTAGATGAACTATGGGGATTTGTGCCTTGTAAAAGAATGCCATTTGGGGCTGGATTTTGACCCTGTTTTCTAGGCAAAACAGCTCAAATGACTGATCCTGCCCCGTTCTGGGTGGGGAGCAGGAGCTGGAGGCTGTGCAGCTGCTGGGACATCCAGCAGGAGGTCAAAGCTCTGTTTCACAGCAGGCTTGCTCTTCCTGGAAATACTGTGCCTGGGCGGTAGGCTCCCCATCTGAAGAGGCAGTGGAGCATGTGCGGACATCTCTGCACATGGTATGATGCCATCCGTGTGTCCTGCTTGCTTCCTTTCTCTCCTTTGTATCCCCTGGAAACCTTGCTGGGTCCCTGTCTTTTGTCTTTCAAGTGTATATGCAATGAATTTAGGTTTTGCCTTGCAGGCTATTCTTGGTAGTCTCTTTAGCTTTCCTGTACAGTAAGGGTGTGGGAAGCAGCAGGAAGAAGTTTAATAACAATATACATCTCCGTATATTGAAAGGACCATCCCCACAAAACCTAGATACCCCAAAATGAGACCTAACCCCTTATTTGTAAGGTTTTTCTGAAGGACAAGAAGAAATTAAACACTGAGGACTCAATTACTTCAAGGCACATCAGGTTGGTACTGTATATGTACTGTGTAAGATGCAAGACCAAGAGGAACCCCCAGGTACTTGGTAATGGGTTAGTTAGAGCCCCACTGGTGTGTGGAGTATGGAGTCTTGTTATGAAAAATTGGGCTTGCAGATGTCTTTTTCCAAGAGGAGGAGAGAATAGCAAGAGGATACACAGCTCTGGCAGTGTTTGAAATCTGAGATCAATGGTTGCCCCGGAAACAGCATGTTGAAAGTCTGAAAAACCTCCTGGCAGCATGTGGGTGGAGTAAAAACAATCCTTGGGGTTGTGCGTGCAATTCCAACAAGTTGTGCTCAGCAGGAGGAAAGGCAGCTACTAAGGGGACACACGCACACATTCTCAGGGGAGCCATCTTATTGCGCCTTCACACAGAAAGCTGCTGAAAATGATTTTGTTTAGGACATGCTTTCCCTCGGGAAGTGGCAGTGAAATGAATGCATTTTTGTTCCTGTCAGCACGGTTCCATGGAAAAAAGTCTCTGAGAGTTGCACAGAAAAATAAAACAAGTAGTCAAAGGTGGGAGAGTTGTGCCCTACCAAAGTTAGCAAACCCCCCTCGCCATTCCCACTGAATAAGGTGTTGGCATTGCAAATTCCAGCTCAGCTGGTGACAGAAGAGGGTCCCAAACCTCCCTATGCCTTGACATCAAATTTACCTGTATTGGGGAATGTTGCAATCCAACGTTTATGGACTGACTGTTGAAGCAGACCCATGGTAGACCATGAGCAGGAGCTGCACAGCCATTCCTCATGTACACATTCCTCAATGGTTTGACCTCAGTGCTGGCTGCTACCCAACTGGACAGCTTGTAATGATACTTCCCTGGTGCACTGTTCAAGCTTCAGTGAGATGTAGTTCAGGGGGTTCCTGAGGCAGCAATGGTTGTCTTGATGTGTGACAGCTCATGAAAGATTTTTCTTCCTTGAATTGGTCTAATTATGTCTTTTAACAATGTAAACTTTGGGATCCACAATACTATCTGACAATGATTCCCCAGTTTAAGCATATGATGTTTTAAAAGATAACCTCCCTTTATCTACTTTGAAACTACCACCTGATAACTTCTTTTGATGCCTTTATTTCTTGTATTATTTGATATAATGAAGTCTTTGCTCATATCCTTCTTTCCACTTGTAATTTCAAGTCTCTTCACCAAGATGAACAGTCCTAGTTCTTTAAATCCTTTTTGTATAGGTGTTACTTAATGCTTTTTGTTACCCTTATTGGCTTTTTGTAGGCCTTTCCGAACTTTGTTATGCTCATTTTTTGATGGTGGGATGAAAACTATATTCAGAATTCAACAAATAAGTGCACATAGCCTCATGAAATTGTGTAACAGTATGCTTTTCTTTGATGCTTACTCCTTACCTATCAAATCCTGACCTTTGGTTTGCTTTTTTTGATGGATATGAGGCAGTCAGGTGAACGAAATTATCTAGTATGACCCCAAAATCTTGTCCCTAAGTGGCAATAGTAAAGACTAAGTTAGGATTTGTTTTCCCCATGTGCATTTGTTCACACTGAATTTCATTTGCCATTCTGTCACTCGGCCAGTTTTATGAAATCCTTGTGTAGCTCTTCATTGCCAGCCTCATCTTCACTCTGATTATATTTGAAACTGCTGTAGTCTCATCCTTTTTTACAGGGGCATGAATATGCTGGTGAATATGTTGAACAGCATAGACATTGATGGAAGGACACTGAGAAACTGGTAGTTTATTCCTGCCTTATGCTTCCTGCCTCTGAATCAGTTACTTCTCCATGGGGGTACGTCTTTTCTTACCCTACTTATCCAGTCCAGATACTATTTTTTTTTAACAGCCTTTGGTGAGAGACATTTTGGAAATCCAAAACGACCAGATCCATTTGATTTCCCCTGGTTCATATTTGTTGAGTCATTCCAGGAGCTACATCAACATAGTGATGTGACTTCCTTCTGCAAAAGCTGTGTGGACTCTTCCCAGCATATAGCATTTATTTCTCTGTCCCCACTAATTATTTAGAATAATTTTCACCAATTTGCATGTGCAACTGTGCAGAGGAAGTCCCACAGCATTAAAATTCAGCGACTTTCCTTCTGAGCATTGGTAACAGGAAGGTCTATGGATGACATAGGGGAAATCACATTATTATGCGAAGGAAGCCAGTGTATTTCTATGTTCGTAAAGCAAATCACATTTTCCCACTTTTTAGTCTTCATTTACCATAGATATTAGATTGGGTATGGGTGGGCAATACTATGATATTGCTGGGTTTTTTTATTGATTCTTCATCAGCCTTGCTGGAGTAAAGAACTAAAGCACTGAAGACTGGAGTGTTACTTGTGAATACATCCCATCAAATCTCTTTTTCTTTTTCTTTTTCTTTTTCTTTTTCTTTTTCTTTTTCTTTTTCTTTTTCTTTTTCTTTTTCTTTTTCTTTTTCTTTTTCTTTTTCTTTTTCTTTTTCTTTTTCTTTTTCTTTTTCTTTTTCTTTTTCTTTTTTTTTCTTTTTCTTTTTCTCTTTCTTTTTCTCTTTCTTTTTCTTTCCCATTTATCTTTTTTATTTTTTCTTTTTTTTGTGAAATATGTAAATAGTCTTTAGGCTTTAAAGGAATGAAAGACTGGTATTGAGGCCAGCGCTGAGATATTACCTGAGAAATGTAAGACTTGAGGGGAGATTTGAGTCTTGAAGAACCAACTTGCAATTTCTAATGTTCGCTGGGTTGTTTCCTGCAGAGACTTCCTAAAGAAATAGAAAAACCTCAACAAAATTAAAAATTATTATTTTTTCTCATTTCACTATTTCCATACTCTGTGATGATTAAAAAATTGCATCTTTCTTTGATTTGCCATCTTTTTGAAAAAAGAAAAAAAAAGTTTAACTAAGGAAAATAGAATTTCCCCAGATTTACAGACTCCCTTAGAACATAACCTTTATTTGGCTTTGCTTTTTATGTGGACCTGGGTAAAATATAGACTACGGTAAGAAGATCCTGTCTATTTGATACCTCAGAGACTTCCTTGATGTGTGTGAAAATGGTCTCTGTGCCAAGGATGCACAAACATATGTGGAGATGAAATAAGCAGGAAAAAAGCAAGCTGACTGCTTTAAACTGATGAGAAAGAATGACGTGTATAGGAACATTAGGACTGTATTTGATATATTGGCTTGTGCTCTGAACATTACAGATAGGTATGATGCAATTTATTTTCCTGGTATTTGTCCTTCATTGCTTGGTGAATCTGTCAACTGGGAAAGGTAGAATAAATCTGATATTAAATTTATGATGCATGGAAAACTCTGCATTTTCACACTTTATGAAAATATATGTATCAAAATTTTCTTTTATTTATGCATACAACTAATCCCACTGAATTAAAAATACCTCATGTGAATAAAACTATATATATATTTATACATGTTTGCAGAATCCAGACAAGTCCTAGATTTGTTCTATGGAATCTAATATTTTTGTATGTGTCCTGTTTGTGTTGTTTCTTCTTTTTTTTTTTTAACAAATCATAACCTATGATTTATATTCTGTGAGAGATTATGTTTGCATTCCCCCACCACACATTTTATTGACTGCAGTGATTGCTTTAAGGAAAATGTATGTTCTCTTGTTTTTCAGTGGAGTTTGGCTTAGATGGACCATCTGGTTTTCAGTGAAGCCATTTTCCTACCTAGTTTTCCATCTGAGCTGACAGAGGTGTAAGAAACTTAAAAGTTGGGCCTAAAATCATGCAGAGGGTCAGAGGCTCAAGGAGGATTAAAGCCGTGGGCCTTTTGACCCCAGAGTCCTTTGTTTAAGCCTTAGTTGGCAAAATATATCTGAAATCCTTCAAATAGAGGGGAATCTGGAGTACAGATTCGAGCATAGGTCTGCGTGACTTTGATTAGCTCTCTGTAATGGTCTCTAAGCGAATAGATTTTGCTCCTTTTCTCTGAATGAGAATGACTTACCTGTATCTAATTCGAACATGTCACTTCTGTGAGCACTGAGTTTTACTTTGTAACCAACACATCCATGAGAAAAAGTAAAGGTAAACTTTAGCTTGCCTTTTCTCAGGACTTCTTGTCAGAGACCTCAGAAGACAAACCTTTCTAGAGAATTGTTCTCACCTACCTCTCTAATTTATAGGTTTAATAGATTGTATTAACTCTTTGTGGAGAGAATGAGATCTTAATTTTTACTGGCTGGGTGTTTCACTAGGATAACGTTGGTATTCTATAACATGGCAAAATTAGAACTCTTTATTCAATCACTCTAGATCTGAAACTCTAGAGAATAAAACAGAAATTAAACTAATAGGTTTCTGCTGAATTTTTTTTTCTATTTAAATTTAGAAAAAAAAGTGAAAAAAACCCCTCTAACTGTAAAAAACAAAGACCAGCTTCCAGTAAGAAATCCACTTTCTGAATTAATATAGTAACTAATTAGAGTCAATAAGCATCTTGTACTTTTTAGTAGTAGAAATCTGTGGGATTGTATGCCATTTCTGAGTTTTGAAATCCATATGTTTCAGTTGGACACTTACAAAATCATAAAATCATAGAATGCTTTGTGTTGGAAGGGACCTTTACAGACCACCTAGTCCAACTCCCCCTGCCATGGGCAAGAACGTACTTCACCAGACCAAGTTGCTCAAAGCCCCACGCAACCTGGCCCAGAACACTGCCAGGGAGGGGGCAACCACAGCAACCTGTGCCAGTGTCTCACCACCCTCACAGAAAAGAATTTCTTCCTGGTATCTAATATGAATCTACCCTCTTTCAGCTTAAAACCTTTACCCCTTGTCCTATCGTTACAAGCCCTGGTAAAAAGTCCTTATCCATCTTTCTTATAAGCTTCTTTAAGTATTGAAAGTCTACAGTAGCTGGTTCCTCTCTAGTCATATCTGAACTTCCCACAGGTGTTTACAATGTCTACTATTTTCTCTGTTGCAGACTTTGCTGTCACAAATGCAATATAAGCAATGGGGTGTGGTGCCATATGCTTCATAAACGCTACAAAAGCTGTAAGGTACTTTGCAGTCCGTTGGTTGTCATCTTTTGTTGGATGCCAGTGTGTGCACTTAACATGACAACACTTTCCAAGTTCTCAGATGAACCCTTGTATATGGGTTCATTTTCAACCGATGTGTTTATTTGTAGGAGCGGGGCCTCCTAAGGAGCTTGCTAGTAATTCCTTCTGGCGTTGGATAGTAAAACATTTTCAACAAATGAACTTTTATTCTTGGAAAACATATACTTTGCCATTGTCAGCCTGCCCTATTCTTGCATTGTACGCCCCTCTGACTCTACAGGGAAAATGTCTTTTGGGTTGGCGGAAAAGAATATTAATAAATGAATGATCTATAAATAAACAAAAGGAGACCACTGAAAGAGGAGTGAAGTTGTTTAAATGAATAAAACACCAAAGTAAGATATTTGTTTCCGGGAATAATCCCCTATTACAAAACACTTAACTTTTCCCACATTTCAATTTCTGGATACAATTGTATTTTAATGCAAATTTTAGTTCAGAATACAGCATGAACTCCTGTGGCTTCATCTAAAGTGCTGTGGAATTCAATTGTTTCACTATTTTTCCTTTTGTAAATTGTCATTTATTACCATGTAGACACTATAGAAATGCATTTTAAATTTATTTATTAAAACAGATTAAAATTAAAAAGTGGAAAATTCCTCCTAACACTGGGGCTTCACGGCAAGTGCCTTGATCATTTTGAATCAGTGTCTTGTGGATTTTTTTAAAAATGAATTCAGGTGTTTGACCTAGTATGCATCTAATTCTGACTGAAGTTAGTCACTTTAAAGGATTGGTGATTATATAGTCAAGCCTGAAAGTCTTAAGTCAAGAAAAATTCTTGGCAAGAAACGCAGAAAACCAGCTTTATAGATTATGTGTCTGCTTTCACATACTGTACCACATAAGAAAAAATCAATTCTGTGCATATTAATTTGTCCTGAGGTAGGCCTCAGCTTGGCAGCTCACTTGATCTAATTTGCAAACTTTTTAACATAGTGGGTTTACTTATCTTTTCCTCAGCAAGTAGGAGGCTTATTTATTAGGAAGAATACAAATGAACTGGACTAGAATGTGCTTTCTGAGTTGCTGAGTGCATTTTGCAATTAATTATTATAGTTTTGAGGTTAGGGTCAGAGTACCGTTTCTCTATTTTTTAGAAAAATACTTTTAATCTACAGCTTAGATACATTCATGATTATTTTTATAACTTTTGCTCTTATGCTGATCTTGTCTTGCAGCTTATGTAACTTTTATCAGTATCTGCATTTGATGTTCTCTGCTGTTTCTTACAGATAGCATTTACATTTGTTTTTAGCCTCCTTATTGTAAGGTGTGTATGTCAAATTGTTTTAGTCTCATCCAGCCTAGCAATCCATACCTGTTCCAGTATGTGTTCTCATGCTTGATTGGGGCTGTATTATATTACAGAGGTGGTTTCATAAAAGTGCTCTATAATGAAATCTGTATTCCTGCTGGATAGGGGAAAAAAATTGTCTGCATATATATCAGGACCACATTTTTCTTTCACAGTGACATCATAGGTGTGGTTCTTGCTCCTCCTGTTACTGATTGACTCATTCTTTTTCTGCTCCTCATCAAACTAATGAAATTCCAGATTATGAAAAAAATCTTAGGGATTTCTAACTGCCTTATGGTTGGCACTGCTGAATGTTAACTAATTTCCAAAGCTCCATGCCTCAAGGTCATATGGTTCTTTTTAATGTCCAGACAGAGAAACTAGGAATTGCCTTCCCCCCATCCACCACCAACAAAAAGTGCCATGTCAGTATTGGGTATCCAGTGGACCTGCTGTTACAGTCATTGGCAGCTTCAACCACATATATCTACTGAAATATGTGTATTGCCGGTGGTGCACAACACACACTTTTTAGATGCCTCACTCTTTGACACCCTGGCCGTCCTCTTGATTAATAGGTCAGCTCTCCTGATATTGCTTTTTAAGCCAGAGGCATGAATGAAAATACATAGTTTCTTGAAGAACTCCAAGACAACCTCCCCCCAGACCAATTGTTTTGCTGTCAGTAGGTCTTTCCCTGTAGTCAGTTTCTTACCATCTCACAATTGATGAATTCAATTCCCATTTTCTACAGCATAGTCTCTTCCCATATGACACTGTAGAAAGAACTTTAATGAAGTCCAGATATATGAAAACTGGTTCATTTCTCTAGTTTGAAAATCTGTTATTCTGAAAAGTTCAACCTTTGGTAAAATCATCTTACTTTATACCCTCAATTTTCCACATTCTTCCATGTCCTTAATTTCTTTCTTTGCTTCAAAGTATGTGTTAAAACAATGGATGAGGTTTTGTAGTTCAAAGACCTTTGATTGCCTGAATAATTTTCCCTCTTTTCTTATAAAAAATGTTTTCTGTCTCTCTAGATTCAATGTGTCTTATTTTGAATTAGATGACAAATAGAATCAAAAGGCAAAATAAACATAAAATCACAAAGCAGAATAATGCCCCAGTCCAGGAATCAGGAATAGATAAATTAATTCTGGTCTTGGGAGGGGACTTAGAAAGGCTCACATCATCAAGTAGTCCTATAATAATTGATATGCACACATATATTTATTACATTAAAGCCTACCAACTATCTAAATCTGTGCAAACCTTGTATGATAAAGAAAACAAAGACTATATGTTCCTTTAATATTCCCACCCTCTTTTGAACTCATTGGCCCGTTTCAAACGAACTTGAAAAGTCGGTAATAATCAGAAAGCTTTTACATCTCTGGAAGTTTGGACAGATGGAGGAGACAGAAATATTGATATTGACACTTAGGTAGATGCCAGAGTATACGCACTGGCATTACAGGTAAATATGGATTGAAATCCCCAATGATGAGGAGAGTTTCAAGTGGACCTTGCATCTGTATTGGACAATGAGGACTCAAAAGATGAAGTTGTGCATTGCTAGTCTTCATACCCGTGAAACAACTAGTTTAAAACTGCTGATGGAACCTGACTTTTGCTTTTAGCTTCGGGCATTCCCTATACAGCACAGTTATCTCCTATCAAGTGACCAAGTTTGAGAAAGGCCCTATTCAGAGTCATGGGACTCCAGGCTTTTGCCCAGTAACTCTCTCATGTTTTCTGACATGGCTGATGGTACCACAAGGTCTCCCAGATGGTAGCTGAGCTATGATAAAAAAAAATCATCTTACAGCTTTCAGATCTTAGGTTTTTCTGTCTTTATTTGACATTGTCTGGAACATCCATTTGGATAATTTAATTCTGCTGTTCCTCCATATGCAGATATGCAGTAGAATAGTTGTTTCAGGAAAAGACAAAATCACATGTCTGTCTTTACCAGCTGCCAGATTATTCCTCCATGCTTGAGTGGTCATATTGACAACAGGTTATGGGGTTAAAATGTCTGATTTTTATTGCTTCATGGTTAGAATATGCAAGACATTTAGAAAAACACCCTTTTTTTTTTTTTGTTATAATCCAGAGATGGGATTTTTCTCATTTTATTATTCCTGGAGAGGAATAGATTTTCCACCCTTGTTGTCTGTGCCTTATTCTTGACCATTTAATGTCTTGTTTCCTTACCTAGCATGCCACGTTCAATGCTATCAGACATTTGTCAAGAGTATGGGTCTGTGAAAAGGCCAGCTACCCATAAGTTTCTTAACTTCCTTCTCATTCATTTTTCTTCAGTTGTTTTTGGGTTAAATTTTTCCTTATTGTAGTCAAAAACTCCATATTAACCATGATTTGTGGCTCAGAGATCTCTGCCATTACTTTTGAATGAATAACCCCGTAGAACTCTTTTTCTGATTAGAGGTAGGAACATAAAGGAATGGTAGGGTTAACCAAGGGGATGCTTGGAGAATGGGCTTAGAGAAACAGCCTGAGGGAAAGGGATTGAATTCATTAGCTTGATTTCAGTAGTATAGTAGTAGTTGCTATTATAAATCCAAGGTACTGTAATTAAGCAAGAGCTACACAAACAACTGGTTAGATAACAGTTCTTGCAGAAAAGTATCTAAGGGTTGTTTTGTGTCACAATTTGAATAGAAAGTCATTATTGTAATGTTTTTTCAAAAAAGATGGACTTTGTGCTTTGATTTGTAAATTAGTTTTTGCCTGAAAGAATGTGTGAAGAAAGTTCCTGCTCTGTTCCAAGAATGGTTACGATTCAACCTGAATACTGTGTCTGTTTTGGGGCATTTCACCTAAACAAAAATGGCAGGGGTTCAGAAAAAAAGGAAAAAAATTACTGAATTAAAAAAATTACAATAATATAGGAAGTACAAAAAAAAAGTTCAAACACTGGAGTTACTTAGCTTAAAGAAATGGAGGCTGAGAGGAGATAGTTTTGAAGTGTCTGCCTAGTACAAAAGAGAAAGGAATAACTTTTTCTCCAGGTCTCTGTTGAATAAGGGTGAGTTACAAAGGGTTCAAAACTGCAGCAACAAAGGTGCAGGCTAGATGTTAGGAAAACTTTGTAACAGAAAGGACGGTGAAGTACTAGAATTAATTGCCTTTGAAGCAATAGAATGAAGTCTGGAGCAAGACTAGCTAAGACAAATGCCAGTCAAGAACAACAATGAGAGTGTCTTAGGGACAGAAGGTGAACCCCATTTATCACCTGAGGGTGATAAATTTGGGACTGTTTTCTGAGTCTCTGTGGCTTTGCTGTCTTGTAATTCATTACTAGCTTTTAACACAGCCCTCTATTACTGCACTGTAATATCTGTTGCTGGAGTTGAATAGGTATTTTAAGAGCACAGTTGGTTTAGTCAAATATGCATCAATTCTAGTTTAAAAGTTGTTAGAGTTCAGAGAAAGTAAAAAAGTATCTTGAAAAGTATGATATGAGCCAAGGACAAAATGCATTTTGATGTTGAAGCATAGATAAGAGTTGTGTGGCATCTTCTCACTTATCTACACGTGATTAGTATTTGTGATTTGGTTACAGATGAAGGAATTGCTTCAGGCTTTTTGAGAAGCTGAAGAAAGCCCCAAGACTGCAAGCCGGGTTTGGGGACTAGCAATACTTTCAGTGCTGATTCATGTGTTAAACAACAGAACTGACAGAAGAATCCACTAATATTTGCCTTTTATTCAGGGACTTCTGACTATCAAAATTTAATACCAACACTCAGGAAAATATTTTGTTCCTTCTCCAGATAGGGGGATATTGCACAAGAAAAAAGCAGAAGACTCTTGCTTTGGCCTTCAGATCCAGATGAAGTTTCTCTCTCTGATAAAGTTTTTGGTTCTGTCCCAAATAGATTTGCATTTAGAGAAACACTGCTATATCCGTCTTCTTTATTTTAAGAGACATCAGGCATAATTGCTTATATTGTTTCTGTCTGACGAGGATGTGGCTCCAAATCTACATTTATTAAAAGTATCAATAAAAGTATCAATAAAAGTATCTGTAGAATTGCTATAGAACCTAGTACTGTTCCTTCATGGCAGAGAGATCAGCTTTTAGTAGCTTAAAAAGAGCTGCTCTAGCTGTGTTAGATTTCCAGTGTCTGTAGAGATTTTCTCCCCGTTGTGAGGATTGCCATTGTCCTGTGTGCGAACAAAAGTCTCTGGGCCTGAGTCAACTCTGACTTGCCTGGGGGTAGGCGAAACTGATTTCAGTTCACAAAACGAAGTTGAAAGGGGACGGGCAAAGCAGTGCTGCTTGCTTCTGTATATGAGTAACTTTTTGAAGTTCACATGCCATTCGACAGTGTACGATTGTTGGAAGGGAGAGTGTGTTAGTGGATGACTTGTTTACATGGGTTTTAGTGGAAAAGCATTTGTTTACGGCTGCCTCACTACAAACTCAGGAGATACTTTAGCTGTAGCAATCAGCCAGACCCAACAGTAGGTTGCCAGGTCACGTTAGAACAGCTTTACAAAACTGGCTAGTAGGAGAATGATCCTTTCTGTCCTCCTGTTCCCCACTCATGAACAGATATATGGTATTTCTCTTCTAGACCCTTACAGATTTGTTTCACACTTTCTGAATTATTTCTGTGCCGAGGGGCACAGGCAGGCACTGCCAGCACCTCTGTGAGTTATTTGCTTCCTGTTGTGCACTCTTCTTAACATCTCACAACATGTTCATCCAGTAAATCCTTTGATCCCCCTTCACCCTCCCTTTAAGGTGATATATCTATTAGACTTCCTAAGGCTCTTTTTTCCCTAGTAAAAAAGACCATAACCCCTTTTCTAATGGAGTAAGCAGTTTTACTTCCATAAGATTGAAACAGTCCACACATGGGGCAGGCACATCTGGATGGACATACCATGAACTGCACAAAGCCATCAGATGGGACTTCAGAGAAACACTGGTGACTTGGGCTGGTGTGCTCCATAGTGGAAGAAGAGTCTGACACACATTCAGCCTAACACATTGCCTATATGGTATGTTTGTCAAGGACTTGCCTGGGCTTGGGTGGGGATGCTCTCTGTTCTCTGTCTCTAGGGGCTGGAGAGGTCTTAAACTCACTATCAATTAGCTGAGATTTGTACAGGCTGGAAGTGGTTGTGAGGTCAGCTATTTTCCTTGCAAGGTCCTAAAAAGTGGGTACTAGTAGGAAAGGATTGATGATGTTCTGAGCTGGGGTTTAGGGAAGTAGGTAGGAGCAGAGTGGAGATTTTGTGTTGAGGGAGAACAGGAAGAGTGGTTTCTAGATGGAATGGCAAAGTTATGAGCAAAACAAAAGCCTCAATGGCTTTAGAGAGAAATGCGTGCAAACTGGTATGTGTTTTTAATAGTACTTTACCAAACCTGTTAACTTCAGTACAAAGTAGCAGCTGAAATGCTTTATAACCAGATGTTTGCAATTAGAGAGGGAGTCCTTGGGCTAAAGGGTGGGGTGAACTTGTGCACACCATTAGGTTGTAGTAAGATGGAAAGTAGCTTTGGAGCCTTAGGGAAACCATGATGGGTGCTGGGGTGGGTGGCTCCCTGCTGTGGGTATTATTATTTTCTCAGAGAAGGCACATCTTGGTTTTGACTTATGATGTGAACAGAAGCCTTATTCTGGCTTAGACTTTAGACACATGATGTGCTGCGGGATGTGGAGAAGGCGCAGTCTGACAAATCTGTGTGAAGGGTGATTATCTGCCTATAACATGGGTGTGTTGCTTGTTACTTCAGCACCACTTTTAGGAAAAAAATAATTTTCTTTTGAAATATGCTACTGCACCCCTGCTTCTCATGCTGACCTTCTTGCTCATGAGAACTGCAGAATGACCTTCTCCACGCAGTAAGCATGTGCTCCTGGCCATTAGCTCAAAGCTCCTTGTGACTTAGCAGTGTTCTGCCTGTCATTGCTGTGTGTCTAGCTTTCCCACAGTCTCAAAAAAGAACTAAACCCCCATATTAGCTCTGCCAAAGGATCAGCCTCCACTTTCTCCACTTTCTTACACTTCAAGCATAGTTTGTCCATTATGTCCATTATTCAAGAGGAGCAAATCTGTCATCTGTGGCTCTTTCGCTACCTTGAACACATAATCCCGAGCAAGGCTGAAGGGTGCTTGCAGCAGACCTCTGTCTCAGGCTGATTGTCTTTGAGTCCATTTTGTTGTTGACTTGTAAGCTTCTGCTCTCCCCTGCGAGTCCTGCTCTCCCCCAGGAACTGATTCTCAGGAGGGCACTATGGCACCTGTGATGTTTTTCCTGTAGCCTGCCTCAGTCTAACATGTCAGGTAGTAGGGTTCAGGGAGCACACCTGCCCCACAGGGTAAGCCCAGCTATTACATCCTAAGTGGGGTCATCTAGAAGGGTCTACGTCATTGCAAAGTGAAAATATGTCTGTTGCACTGTGCTTTAAAAACGCTTCTGCCCTCCCACTCCATTTATTCCGTGTTTTGGTTGTCTTGTTATGCTTAGATCATAAGCTCATTAGTATAGGAAATACACTTATCCAGTGGTTGGGGATGTGTTTTCCTGCTCATTTTGTTCTTCAGTGGGATGCACAGTTATTTTTGTACAAAAATGATACTGAGGCAGCACTGGTTAAAAAGAGAGGAAAATTTGCTATTAATCAAGTAGAAGGTGGACCAGGACAGTTTATTTACAGTCTGCTGTTGTGATCCTTGAGTATCTGCCAGTTCTTATATCCTTATACAATTGTGAAGATGTCTGCAATTCCCCTCTCCCTGATAGGAACTAGACCATCAATATGTAAGGAACCAAGACCTTTATATGTTTTCCAGTGTCACAGTGAGAGCAGATGAGTCATAAATGTTCTTGAAAATCTCATCCTGTTTGGAGACTGCATTGCAACACGTGGCAGACAAACAAAATGGTGTAACCCATGTGATCAACATTTTTGTAGATGAAGACTCATTAAAGCAATAGAATGTTCCTACCAGCTAACAAACCTACCTGTTGTTGTGCAATGCCACAAATGTTTCTTTTCGTGATCCTAATTCTATAGGCAGGGTTTCCTCAGAAATGGTCTCATACAAGAACTTATGCAGAGAACGAAGAGCTTGTGTCTGTGACTGAGTAATTTGCCCTTGACAAATTTGCACCCGATTCATGTTCTTAGCCCTCCATCGTCATCAGCCCTCCGATCCTCTGCCTCTGCAGGGAGAGACAGGGCGTGCATTCAGCGATCATTTTGAAGATGAATGTGTGGGACAGTTTTCATTACTAATTTGCTATTTTAAGTCTGCATTGTGCTTTGATGATTCTTATGGGATTTTTCTCTCACAGTAAGGGACAAAGATCTAAGGGGTGCCTGTTTAGTTTTTCTCATCCTACAACAATACAAAATGTCATCTTGGCCTAAGTAGATACACATGTCACCATCCTCATGGCAGTGTACTGAATAAAAACATTGCCCTTCATACAAATACTTGAATATTTAAGTGGACTTAAGGGAAGGGAACAAATAGTTGAAATCCTTCTAGAATATGAAAGCAGTCTGCTATCGCTTCATACTCAGTTTAGAAGTAAAAACCTCTTAAAATGTCTCCTCTTAATTTTTTCATGCTTATTTTTAAGCTCAGAACAGTTAAGACATTCCCATTTCCAAGCTGGTATATTTGATAGGTTTATAGCAAAAGATCAATCTTAAATCCAAGTATTTTTCCCACTAATCCAATTAGTTTTTCATAAGATCTCTCAATCTAAATATAATATCTACTTCTGAATTAACATTCTTTGTTTCCTTCTCCCACTGCAAGGTATTCTTGATTTTTACTTGCTTCTGCTCTTGTCTAGACCACAAGCTTGCAGAGGTGGGAACTATTCATTGTTTTGTATTTAAGGTACTACCATGCTATTAAACTCAATACCTTTTTGCTTGTTGCATCTTAAAGTAGCAGCATAGAATCATTTAGGTTGTAAAAGACCTTTAAGATCATCAAGCCCAACCATTAACCTAACACTGCCAAGGCCACCACTAAACCATGTCCCTAAGCACCACATCTACACATCTTTTAAATACCTCCAGGGATGGTGACTCCATCACCGCCCTGGGCAGCCTCTTCCAGTGCCTGACAATCCTTTCAGTAACGATTTTTGTCCTAATATCCAATCTAAACTTTCCCTGGCACAAATTGAGGCCATTTCCTCTTGTTCTATCACTTGTTACTTGGGAGAAGAGACCGACACCCACCATGCTACAACCTCCTTTCAGGTAGCTGCAGACAGTGACAAGGTCTCCCCTCAGCTTCATTTTCTCCAGACTAAACACCACCATCTCCCTCAGCTGCTCCTCATAAGACTTGTGCTCTGGACCCTTCACCAGTTTTGTTGCCCTTCTCTGGACATGCTCTATCACTCCAATGTCTTTCTTGTAGTAAGGGTCCCAAAACTGAACACAGCATTCGAGATGTGGCCTCACCAGTGCTGAGTACAGGGGATCAATCGCTGCCCTAGTCCTGCTGGCCACACTATTCCTGATACAAGCCAGGATGCTGTTGACCTTCTTGGCTACCTGGGTGCACTGCTGGCTCATATTCAGCCAGCTGTTGACCAACACCCCCAGTTTTTTTTCCAGCAAGCATCTTTTCATCCAGTCTTCACCAAGCCTGTAGCATTGCATGAGGCTGTTGTGGCCCAGGTGCAGGACTCAGCACTTGACCTTGTTGAATCTCATACAATTGGTCTTGGCCCATTGGTCCAGCCTGCCCAGGTCCTTCTATAAAGCCTTCCTGCCCTCAAGCAGATCAACACTCCCACCCAACTTGGTGTCATCTGCAAACTTGCTGAGGGTGTGCTTGCTCCCCTTGTCCAGATAATTAATAAAGATATTAAACAGAAATGGCCCAAATACTGAACAAAAATTATCTGTATTAAAAATGGTGATTCCTAATAATGCTTCATATTTACATGGAAAGCATTTACTTTGGAGCTAGGTTCTATCACTCACAAGTTGAGAAGTACTTTGTATAGTCTATCTGCAGTACTTGTTCACTACAAACCTTGCCTGATGAACAAAATCTAGTCTGAAGTTTGCTTTAGTGGAATCAAGGCTATTTGAAGTCTTGAAGAATGTGCATGCACTTACATGCCTGCCAAGTAAGTGCCAAGGACACTACTCGGTAATCTTACATTTTAACTGTGAGGATGTCAGTATCCAATCCTCAACCAGGGTCTGTTGCCTTGTGCCTGTGGTCTGTCTTAGAACTCTGAGTAGTCTAGCTGAAGCTAACACATTGCTTAGGTTGTCAGTACTTGGGGGATGACTCTCTGATGGCCCCCATCCTTTCAACACTTCAGCATGTGCCTAATTTGGGATTACTGATGAGTTTACAATGAAGTGCATATGTAAGAGCTGGCAGGATTTGATGTTCCTAATTTGTTGCTACTAAGAGAGATTTCTTAATATACCTATTGTATTTTAATTTAAGATGACTTTTTTTTCAGTAATCAAAACATGTTTACTACAATCAGCAAATATTTGCTGGGACCAGAACACTTTATATTAGCAGAAACCAATATGCTAGCAAGAGCTAGTACTATTCATTTTCCTACAATCAGCACAGATTTCAAGAACCCCCACTATCCTGAAGGTTTCAGCTCATGCTAGCACACAAGGATGAACCTTAGATGCATAATTTAAGAGGCAGAACAAGTGTACATCCCACGAGCCGTACTTTACTATCCCACTTTAACATGAACTATTCCTGAAAACAGCTCCTTGACAATCTCCACACTGTTTGATTAGCTTGGTGTGTGTCCTTGTTTACCTAATACTTAGAATCATAGAATCGTTTTGGTTGGAAAAGACCTTTAAGATCATCAAGTCCAACTTGGCACACTACCAAGTCTACCACTTGCTAACTGCTGACTTAAATAGAGAAACAACCTGGTGTATTTTGGATTCTGACAAAGTTTAAAGGTAGAGGCATTAATGCTTCAGCCTTTTTAGCATGAATGGGGGAGTCCATGTTATTGCTTTTGTGTACAGATTTTTATTTTGACAGATGTAGCCACACACTATTTCCCCAATTGTGTACCTTGTAAAGCCATCACGTTTACCAGATGAAGGCCTGTACCTTTATATGGCACCCATTCTGCAGAAACATTGAAAAACATATAGCTGAGAAATCTCTTGAATTTATATGTTGTTTTAAAAGCAGCCCTGTAGCTTTTGCAGATGGTGATGTTGGGCAGAATTCTCCCTTATTGTGTTTCTTCTGCAGTTGCTGCAACGAAGTCTGAGTAATTCAACCTCTTGTCATGGGTTATGTCCCACGCTGCCAGAATGAGTGGCGATGACATGATGATTGTGGTACATGATTAAATGGGGTGTGTGATGATCACCATGATTTATAAAAAAAAAAAGAAGAGAGAGAAAAAACACAACTGGCTTAGATGGAGGATGGTAATGTGTTGTGTTGGGAGATCTGTATAGCAGTCCTATTTGTTGGGGTTTTTTGTGTCTGAAAAAGGTATTGATTTTGTGGGATTTTCTTCTTCTTTTTTTTTTTTTCCCCCCATTCCTTTTAATTTTCACTTTCTGCTCTGCAGATCCCACCGTCAAGACCTGAAGCTTCTTCCCTGGTGGAACAGCTTTGTAGGGAAGCTGGTGTCTGACACGATTTGGTTCCTACTGTCATCTGATCTTTACCCTTGGAACAACGGGAAGGATGGGAGCACTGCGGTCCTGGTGCTGGCTGCCACTATCCTGCAGCCCTCTCCTGCCATGCCAGTTCACTGATGTTCTGCTGTACAGAACTACAGGCTGTAGTTTCCACCTGCCTGGGGATGGTTATGCTGAGCTGGTAGAGATTGATGTGTTTTTACAAACTAGAGTTACAGAGAGCCTGGATATCTTACTAAAAGTCTTCCCCACACTTTATCCTCTCTGGTTTTCAGAAAAGACTTCCCTTTTTCTCTACAAAAATTTCACTTACAAAGTTCTTTTTACATGTTCAGCAATCTCAGTGAGAGCTTGTTTTATCTTCTCTGCCTTTTCTTTCCCCCTAAAAGTGTCCTTGGTGAAAACAGCTGACTTGACAATGCTAGAGAAAAAAGGTTCACAGGAAAAAAGTACCATAGGAAGAAAGATGTAATTTCCATGTAGTATGGTTTGATACTGCACCTGGGGCCCCAAATCTCCTTGGTTCCTTAAACAGCCCCTTATGTAGGCCATAAGGTGTGGTGCTTTGCTGTCACAGTAGCTGTGAAGAGAGGTAAGCATTACTGTGAATTTACAGGCTGGAAACAGACCTTGTGGCATGCCTACAGAAGCTGTTAAGCCCAGCCTGATCTATGGCAATGGGAAGGGTATAATGAATGAGGGTCATATGGCTCAGCCTTTTGGAGGTGGCTGCTGCAGCCATATGGGAAGTGTGCTATGGAAAGAAGGTGACAATCAGTAGAGATGCTGGTGTGGGCTGAGAGGTATCCACTACGGCCCAGTTTGTGCTTTCCACCCACTGCTGGGCAGGGATTATGTATGCAAGTATCTCAGGATGCAGGCAGGTGAATAGGCTTAGTCTGAAGACACAATAGGGAAACCTTGAGTACGTCCTGTTGTGCAGGTGAGTTACTTTGAGCCTGTGCTGATTTGGGGTTACATTTCACAGTGTAGACATATCCTAAATGGGATTTTGTCACTCTAGAAGTCTGTGACAAAGCAGACTTGAATTTTTAGACTGGAGTGTCCCAAGTTCTAGGCTGACAGTTTCATTAATTGGCTATTTATAAATCACCAACACCCACTAAATCAATGTATACTCCACTAAAAAGTTGATCTTGACAATAAAGATACTTTAAAACCAAAAAATATGTTTAGAAAAGATGCCACTGCATAAATAAGAAGACTGGTTTGTCTTCTAAGACAGACATGAAGAAGCACTTGGAAGTACTGGAAGGAATTAGCTACAGTTTCTTCAAAGTAGATCCATGTGTTCATCCACACTGCATCACCCTTCTAAACATCCTTAGCTTTGCTCAAATGTTTGTGTTGTGGAGGGAGAATCTTTGGGTTATTTCAAAGGTTACCTAATAATTTCTGTTTATAAAATCTATCTACTGAATCACTAAAACTGTTGTTTGCTTCAGGCTGATCATATTTAGGCATTACTACCTTATAAATATGATGAAGAGATGAAAGGCTTCTGGCCTTTGGGTCTGATGTATGCTCATACATATGCTTCCCTTCTGGAAGAGCTAGGGACAACTTAATCCTTGCTTTACAGTGTGCTTCTGTATTTGTGTACAGGTAATACAAAGGGGAGAATTTCAAATCATAGAAAAAATAAACCTAAGTAAATTTCCATGAAAGAAGAGCTTGAAAAACACATGTAAAAACAATTATTTGATTATTTACTTCCAGATACTTTGAGGTAGATGCTACTGAAGAGTGTGTCCAGTTGCTAGCATGAATACCATTTTTTATTGCTTGCCTATGTATTAAAGATTTTAAAAGTCATCATAGAATCATAGCATGGTTTGGATTGGAGGGGTCCTTAAAGATCATCTAGTTCCAACCCCCCTCCCATGGGCAAGTCTTGCATAGATGAATTAGTAATATCTCTACTATTTAGTGAAATCTTTACTCTTTGTTTCCAAAAGGGTAGAGATGACCCCAAAATACTGGCTCTATGGTAATTTGTGATCTAGGTTTTCCAGAGTGAAACCTCAGCCTCCACGATAAAGGCCTGTGTGGCCACCAAATTTTCTGTGGACTATGGGGCACTTAACACGCACTGTCTAGATTTACCCTGGTTCCTTAAACCAGCTCTGAAGTCTGCATCTTCTGCCAGAGGATGGTGCGGTGTTTTCACAAAGAGTTTCTGCTGCTGCTGGAAAGAGAGTAGGAAGGTGATGGGGAGCAGGCTTCCATCTCAGCTGCCCTATCCAGCCTCCTAGCTGCTGAGCTGAAAGCAGTCATGGTGGTCTGTGCACTGCAGTGTGTGTGCTCACTTTGTTTTCTAAATATACAGAATTAAATATTTACCACAGTGCTCAGTGTATAAGCCGTGGCTACGTGCGCTCGGACTCGCTCTCCATCACCCTTCCATGATATGTCACAATCTCTGGTAAACATGTTACATCCAAAATGAGGGGCACATCTTTTCACTTTACTATTAGTAGACAGGCGTTTTCTAGAGCAATGAAGACATTTCTTTATTCTTCTTATTCTTCATTATTTATTTTCAGTGTGTTTTTACTGATACATAGATATATTTTTGTGGCCATGTTGTGAAATTTATTTTTAAAACAACACAGAAAAGAAACCCTTTTAATAAAAGTTACTCTTGTCATTTGAGCATCTAAAGTGTTCTTTCAAACTTGTCACACATCACCTTCATTGCATTACAATGCTTATTCTGGGTATGTTGTTTGTCGCAGTGGTAACTCAAGCTGCCGCACAGATAAATCCTGGAAAAAAATGAGCAAATGCTTTCCATCAGGAGATGACTTAGTCAAATATATTGCATTTATAAGAAAAAACAAAATTTTAAGTTAGCAGTTGAAGATAAAAATGAGAAAATTGCATGTTCTTCAAGGAATTTTTTTTTGGGGGGGGGGAATATTTTAGGAATATCATAAAAAACCAAGGATATTTACAGTGAAATCAGTAAAATGCAAAGTCTTTTTAACTTTACCAGGTTATTCAACAGGAAGGCATTTGTCTGAAACCACCACCATGAACAAGTAGACAAAGTAAGGGCTGTGGTATATGTGTTTACACAACCAACTGCGCTGATCATACAGAGGACAAGTTGGTATGGCTGAGCTGGAGGAATTAGCTGGAGTTTTCCATCTTCTGCTGAACTCTGAACTTTTATTTTTTAGGTTTTGAATGTGAAGTTATTTCAGTCTAGTTATAATTATTTGGTTATTATTAATGTCTGTTCCTTTCCTCTGCCACTCTTAGCAGAGCAACAACATGAAAGGGAGCAAATTTTTTCTACAGGGCACCAGACCAAATTGTTAATAAAGTCCTAACTAATTTTTGTTTATTTTTTTGGCAATTAAGATGGAAATCTTGTTTTTCTCATGTTTTCCTGGGGTTCCCACAAAGTCCAGTGATGGTAGGTACCACATGAAAAGCGTGCACCAAGAAACATTTGTTTTATTTCAAAGTAGCTTCTCTATATTCTGGAGCAAACATTCAGCTCTCTTTTCTAAACCGCATTAAAAAAAATAAATCCTTTCAACCCTCCCCAAAACAAAAGAAGTTTTCCTTCTCAGAAGAGCATGTGTTATTTAGCAACATCTGAATTTCCATAAATAATCCCAGATTTCCCTTGCACAAGGATATAAACAATTGTTCCATGCTCAAGCCTCTCCCTGTTCCACTGCCTCCCTGCACAAGGAGAGCAGAAAAGGAGGTGGTGGTGGAGGGATCTGCAGATGTGACTGTTGGATCTCCGTGGAGGGGTAAAGCTCTTTGGGTCTGTTGAAGACCTCTATCAGAGGGGATTTTTGAGGCTGTTGGTTGCTTTGAGCAGACAGCCTGCCCTGTGGACTAGTGATCCTGTCCAGCTTGTCCATGGGTTGGAGAGGGTAATCCTGGGATGGGGATGGGGGGATTTCACCCTCCTCTGACCTGACATAAGACTGATGTCTCCAGTGTGGGCCCACCACAAAGCTATTCAGTCCCTGCTCTGGGTTTCTTTAACGTAATATTTCAGGAGGAAGAGGCAGAGGGGAAGTTAATATCTTAATATCTTCTGAAATCCTTCTCTTTATTCATACACCAGGAGGTTTGGGGTTTTTTTAAGCATTCTATTAGCAGGTAATTGAAAAGAGTCGTAATTAAACAACAAAGGATAATGGTACAAAGAGAAATGAGTATTTCTAGAGGCACTAACTGCTTCATAAACTCATGCAATTAATGAAATTCTGCTTTTGGCTCCCTGCTGTAATGATACTGTATTTTTAAGACATGAATATACAACTTGAGAAACAACTTCCTTTAAGAGGTTTGTACATACCCTGCCAGAATGTATTTTTATTTTCTGCTGGGCTAAAGTTGCTGACAAATTAAACCATGCCTTCATCTAGCTTAATTTCCCCCTCAAATTATTATTATTTTTTAATTGCAAAATGTCAGGATGCTGAAATTTCTTCATTAATACAGTAAACAAAGACACCACATTTTCCATTAAGGTCTTGGGATGGCTATATAACGTATGTTATATGAATATTATAAAATCAGTTTAGCTGGGCACAGGTGTTGTTTCACAGTGAAGCTCATTTTTCCTTTCATTGACCTTACCCTATGATTATTTCTCTTCCATTCTGTCACAGGTGGTTGCTCCAGAAATCTTTTCTATGCTTTGAAAATCTTACAAAAATTATTTTCATTATTAGTCTCAATGTTGCTCCTTGACTCTTTAGCAGATCCCAAAGCTGCTGAGGGTTCTGTTGGGTCTTTTTTGGGCTGCAGTACTGATCTTCCAACTTACTTCCATTGGCACCAATTTTCTTTTAAGTATGAGCTATTGTGCACTGAATACAGGCTGAATTAACCTGCCTGTTCGGTATTTGTGGGTATTTTGTTTGAATAACAGCAAGAACTAATTCTGAAGTTAAGGGCTGGATAGAAGGGCTGGTGGAGGCTGCATTTGTATGTATGAAAATTTCGCTGTTGGAATCCAATCCCTGTAAGGGAAATGTATATGGAGAATGACATCCACTTTGCATCCTAACATGGCAGAGCAATGTTATCCCACTGTCAAAGTGGATTTGATTTCAACAGAACCTTAAAAATGCTTTCATACTGCTGCTTTGATATTTTATCTCATCTTAAAAAACTTCGTATTCTGACTCTTGGTTGTTTTTCTTTACAAATGAAATAATTTTATCATCCGAAGTGCTGCAGCCAGCAGCTTGTGCATTGTAACAGCTCTGATCCACCTCCACAGCCAGCAGTGCTGGAGCTCTCATGGGGTGTGTACAAGTTGCTCCATCAGGGTACCAGACAGAGTGCTCAATGAATTTTCTGGCATCAGTGCTTTCTTGGGCAAGAGGCTTGGGCCAGAAGAAGTGCCCATGAATCTTCACTTTGCAGCAGTGCCAGCAGCTGTCCCTCTTTGGGTAGAGACAAGCGAGTAAAACCTTAGTGAGCTGGAGGGCACAAAGGGACTGCCAGCTGCTGTGTGGAGGATGCGATACTGTGCAGCTGGAAGGGAGGAAACTATAATGCAGAGGGAAGGGATGGAGGTGGATTATGGTGCTAAACCACACAGAACTCAAATTTTCAAGTGCAGGCTTAGCTGTAGCAAAGATGTATCTTAATCTTTGTCCAATACTTGAGCCCACCCAGAACAGAGTCTTTCGTGAGGTTTGAAAGTGTTCCACTGCTTTATTATGAATGAAAAAAAATGCTGTTCTGCTCAAACACACCCTCTTCTTACAGGACATATATGCTATTAATTTATGCTGATGGGGGAAAATATTTGTCTGTTTTGCTTTGAAAATAAATGCTAAGATTGTGTGATAGAGATCCTTTGTGTAGCTGTGGCTTCACCACAGAAAACTGAAATTGTGCGAGACTTTCTGGGAGAATGTTTTCTGAAAAGCCTCCCATCTATACTTTTTTTCCATGCCCTCCTCAAAACAAAACCACACAGACTTGGTTTGCTTGGCTAGGATTCAGCTCAGCTTTTGAGTTTTTATGGATTTAACATGAATTCTGCACTTGTGTGTTTCATTCACACAGCTTAAGAGTCTTGAGAAGGGGTGGAGGGGTATGTCCATCCACACTTCAGCTGCTGAACAGTCCCTCACTATCTGGCACGTAGGTTGGAAACCATTAAGATCCTCATGCAATCTACCATGCTTTGTTTAGCTAAGACCTTCTTTGCTTCTGCTCCTAAAATTTATAACACAGTCTGCTCCTAAGAAGAAAATTGATGTCAGAGGATGTGCAGCTGGAGGCCAGGAGACAGTGTCGACTACAGGTCTGAAGAGTGTCTTGTGCGTCCAAGCCCTGTTAAAAGCCTGTCAGAGTTTGTGACAGGGCTGCTAAGGAGAATAAGGAGCAATCCTGAGGTGTAAAACCCAGGAACTGGTGGTGTTAAAGTGCAAGTGACACAAAAGAGAGAAACATCTTCTCTCTGGTTTCTAAAGGTGAGGCTTGCTGCCATGGGTCTGCCCCTCACAGGTAACAGCCTCTCCTCCCCAACAGCATCTTTGCACTGCTACCCACCTCCTGAATTACATCAGGGACTGAAACTGATGCAAAACTAACTCTCCCTCCTGCTGCCCCCCCACACCCTCGAAGAGCCAGTGCTGTTCTGCTGGCTCCCCTGAACAAGCCAAGACAGCCTGTGACCAGAGAGGCTGAGTGCCAGTGCAAGGAGAAGGGGGAGCACAAGAAGTTTGAGAAAATGGTGGTTTTCTGAGAGTCTCAAGATCAGCTACCAGGGCAATATTTTTACGTATTTATTTATCTATCTATCTATCTATCCAAGGTTGTTCTAGATTTTGCTGTATTGAAAACCATTTGGTTTTATGGTTTCCTTTCTGTAACAGTACTGGACTATCCCTCTCTTTTGTGCTGCTTTTCCAAGATCCTCAGACAAAAGCTTCATGAAGAGGGACTGGGTTTCAGAGGTTTATACAGATCCCCTAAGAACTATGTGCTGACTGCAGGACTTGCAAGATTGGCTTTTTCTAACAGGTAGGGTTTTCTCTGCTCTGCTGACCAGCTGTAGTTGGTGTGCAGTTGCAGAGCCTGTGCTGTCTCCTGCAGAGGGGATATGCAAGACATCTGTGTCAATAAAATGACCTGACAGGAATTCTTCCGTTGCTGCCTACAACTGAAGTGGCACTGGCAAAAATCAGTCAAACCAGGATACATGTGAGGGGTTGTGTCAGCCTGGCTTGGATCTACCTCAGCTCTGTTCTCAGTGGATGCAAATATTGTAGCAGCTTTAGTAAGTTTGGTAGAGCCAATATTTATAAATAGAGTTACTCTAAGTTCTCTGAGGTGCTGCTGAATCTCGTGTTGCAAAAGTTTGTTGTTTACCAGAATCTTGAATGACTTTAAGGCTCCCAGGAGCTCTCTCGCCTCTTCTGCAATGAAGACCTTTGCAGGCAGAGATACTCACTGAATTTCTGCCAAGAATAACTTTCCTGCCTCCGGTACATGCACAGCCGGGAGGAGAGGGCACCTGGAGCGCTGGTGCTCCTGCCTCTGGCTGAGGTATTGGCAGGGTTGTGCTCATTTATCTCTGACTTAGTGCACGTGAGAGCAATGAAGGGTCTTGTATCTGCCTCCTGCCTGCCTTCTGGGCAAATACCAGATTCAAGGATGGGAAAACCCTCCTTTCATCATAGGCAGTATGCCATTTCCCGCATAACCTACTTCCTACACATCCCCTGTTGGAGCTCGTCATTCCAGGCTTTGCTCATCAGAGGCTGGCTCCTTGCAGTGGGTCAGGCAGGGCCAGGCAGTTCATGTTACTGAGCATGGTTGAAGTCTCTGAAGTCTCTGAAGGCTGTGGCTGTGACACAGGGAGACTCCACATGTTTTCACTCTGGCTCTTTGGGGAGGACAGCCACATGGGTAGCATCCAAGGCTCTGTAAAGCTCAAAGGGTCAGTTTACTTTTCTTTCTACTTATGTGTAGTTCATCTTTCAGAAGGAGTTTCTGCTTCTCTCCTGCAGCACTGGAGTAGTTATTAAGAGCCAGTGCCTTGGCTGCTCTGCTTCCATAGTCCCAAAGGTTTAGCAGTCTGCAATAGGGTGATTTGGTATTCAGCAGCATATGCAAAAGCTATGAGTGAAAGAGAGCAAGGGGAGAAGTTCTTCTGGCTACAACAAATCCAAGTGATTAGTGAGCAGTGAACTAGCACTGAAGCAGCAAGTTTCAGGGTTTCTCAGAGCTAGGAAGAGCCTTTCATTTGTGTAATGGCCACTTTTAAGCAAATATTGCAGTTGTACCTTCTGTGCAAAAAGATCTGGCTTTGCCTAATTATTGCAGTGCCATTTCTAAATGTTAGGGGTAGTTAAATTCTGACAAACATGCAACTTAGTGACTGTAAGTATCCTTCAAAATGATGTGTAAGAAAATAAAGAACAATAGGCAATTTACTGTCTTTTGTGCAGAGGAGGTGGGAGAGCAGCTGAATGTGTTATCCTGCTTCTCCACGTGATCTAGTTTAGAGCTGAGACATGTTGCTACAACCCACTGCTTCCAAGAGAAAGGAAAACATCTGATGGAAGAGATTTCTATTCTTTCACGTGTGGCCCAGCACACATGCCCTTTGGGACTGTGTGGTCTGACCAAGGGCATTGCAGGGGTCCCTGTCTATGCCAGTCAGGGCAGCGTCCACCCTCAGCACATATGAAATGCCATTGCAATTGCATGTTACTGCACCTCGACTATGTGATGTGGGAGCGAATGGGCTGTTCCAGGGAGTGCTAATACATGGGTCACAGCCTCCCTACAGCATTGACCCCTACCTCTATCTCCCAGGTAAACTGGTGCTTGATACCTCATGTAGGAACACTGTGATCAGTCTGACATCTGCTTGCTGTGTCCACAGGTTTTATTGTAGCATCATAACCCAATGGCCTATGACACAGTTCATGAATGTTTTGTACCTCATGTTGCTTGCACCAGTGCAGACTGGTTTTAAAAAGCTGACAAGCACCCTGTGCATGCCATCTGTGCACCCTCTGTCCTTGTGAATGACTGCACAGCGTGAATAACCCTGGTAGAGATTTGGGCCTGATTTGGGTTTGATTCTCTTAACATAAATTCCATGAATTATCGCAGCACAAAAAATTACACTTAGATTTTACTACATTTAGCCACTAGATATGGAGATGGAGTAAGAGCTTTGAAAACCCAAGCAATGTATCCCAGCCCCTCCTACATCCTGATGTCAGAAAACACATTGATTTTGTATGCTGATAAAGCTTCTTCAATTCTGGGATATCTTTTGGCTGCATCTCTCCCTCTGCTGGAAATAATGCATCCCCCATCCCCCTCGTCCTCTCCACCTCACTCAAATTCTTCAGCTGAAGCAAGGCAAGCAGCCAACTGCTTTTCTGAGCCTCTCTTGTCTGAGGCTCCATCCAGGTGCTTCAGGAGAGGGGCCTGATCAAAGCAGACAGTGCTGCGATTGAGCCTGTTTGCAGGGAGCTGGGAAATGGTCCTGTACTCTCCAGAAAATGCTGCAGCTTTCTGCCAGGCTGCTTTGATGAGGCTGGGCTGAGCTGCCTGGACAACCTCAGCGGGGATGCAGCCGTGCCCCGCATCTAGGATGACACAAAGGACAGAAAGAGATAAAACACAAAACTTTGGTTGGCAACATTGGTGGAAAGGGTTTCATTTCTCTGTGGCAAGGCTGTTTTCTGAATTGTTTCTGTGATATTATTTACCCTTCCCTCTTTTCTTCTTTTTTAACTACAGCAAGTTGATGACTGCATTCAGCATTTCTTTGGCTAAATGACACATATGAGATTATGACAAATACAGGAGTAACAGTAATTATGAATTTTACCAGAGAAATTTTTCTTACAATGGAAAGTTTTGCCAGCTTATGTTTAGTAAGTGTTGTATTTACCACAAAATGCCACAGAGTATATCACAGCCTATAAACTCTTGAGCATTTTGAGCTGTTACCTGCATACAGTGCTGACAGTTTTCTGAAAGACTTGATATAAAACTGTTCAACCAGCTGATGTAAGATGCACTTGTCCACACTGTAACCCATACATATGGCATTTAGAGTTGTACTTTTCTTTCTACTATATATCTTATCATCTACAATCACTACTACACTCAATTTTATTTCACACAGTTTTAACAGTGCATGTCAAGTGAGTCTGACAGTAGGCTTAGAAGAAGCTCCCCATCCCCAATACTGCATTACCACAATCAGCTTTTAAAATGGTCACATTCTTGGCAGGGTGAGCAGAGACACCCCAGACAGCTTGTAGTCCAAATGCAGGACAGTTCAAGCTGCTGGAGCCAGACATGGTGACTGGTACTGCTTAGGATGGGCACAGGCATTTTGCTGTTAGGATAATCCCTGCGTCACTTGAAGGCTATGGTTAGGCATCTCTACTGCCCCTGCTACTGGTTTGGATAGAGAGAAGGCTTTGTGCTCCTGGACTGCAAACCCGGCTACCTGCATAAATGCTGGGGTAATGGACAAGCATCCAAGTCATTGACAGTGACAGTTTTTTTGATGAGAATCGAAAATTAGAGATGTTTTCTGAGATCATGATAAACTGTTTTTCTACCTAATGAAGAAGTACTGATGAACCCATTTTAGCATGTGTGATGTGTGACAGTGCAGTAGGAAAGCAGCTAAAATTAACCCTCCCCACCTCTCCCCCAACCCCATGTGGGCTACATGACTGTTCTAGTCCTGCCAAGTGTGATGGGAAATTGGGTGAACATGCTCCATCAGGAGAGCTCAACATAGACAAACTGATAAAATCATCACAAACATGTAAAGCCTCATTTTTCTGAGTGACTTGGTGAAAACTTACATTAGTTCCTCTTTTGTCTCAGTTGACTTACTCATTCCTCCTAATTTGGGCTGGAGATGTTTCAGATAAGGTGTTTGTATGTCCTACTTACCTTGTGATTTATCCTCAAGGCACATTGATGACCGAAGGTGGAGTTATCATAAAACATGAAGTGTTTTTTCTCATAATTTAGAAAAAAGGAGTTGGAAAAATATTTTTTAATTTTTCATCAAAAATGAAAAAGATTTTCAAGACCCAACTGCGATCCTTCCTTTCCATCTTTCTGTTATGAAACACATTCACTATTTGTGAACTTCTCTGGTAAAGGGCAAGTCATGTAATTCCCAGAGAAGGATGATCTCAAGATATGAAAGGCTCTAAAGTGAATCCACATGAAAAATGAGGATTTGGGGGATTTGGTTTTGTATTTCTGTCCAACTTGCCAGTGTCTGTGGAATATGCCTAGGTGCTGCTTGTGCCTGTGTATCTTCTGAACTGGGGCGATGACAGAAGTAACAAACATGCAACAAAAACCTTGCCTAAGCATATAGGCGGTTATATGACGTGGTAGAAATTTTTAAGCAGATTTTGAGTCTGACGTCCAATGTTTTCTTTTTCTGTGTTTTTTTTTGTTTGTTTGTTTTATTTTTTTTGTTTTGTTTTGTTTTTTAAAATATTACTACAACTCTGATTAAAAATACCAGGGTAAAAATACCAGTAGCTTCCTACTGCTAACACTTCTCACTTGGCATTTTGTTAAGTATAGGGAAATGCACTGCTGTTTCTCTGAGTGAGGAACTTTGCTAATATATTGGAATGTTTTGTGTGCATGTGAGGTGGATATTTCTGAATGCAGCCTAGAAGATATATACCATAGCAGATCTCTTGACTTAAAAACTGGTCTCCTGGTAACTTTGAAGAACCAATGGGCTACACTGCTGTCCCTCTTGTTGCAGAAAGTGCTGGGTCTTTAGAAAGTTGGAACATTCCTACTTTCCCAATACTAACACAGTTATGGTCTTTCACGTAGCTTCATGTGGAAGTGACAAGTTTGGAGATGATAACGTAGTTATAAATTTTGATATAATTTCCTTTACATTATTTATGGTTCTTCAACTTTCTGTCAGCTGCAAAGTATGTGCAAGGTGCTACTGTTTTTTAGCCCAAACCACCTCATAGCAACATACTCCTCCATAACCCCATGGATGAGTTATGGTGTTTCTTTCATTGTTCTATTTCCACAGGTCTTATCTGTCAGTCTCAGAGGCCAGCAGGATTGTTGGCTCTCCAGCTGCCACACTCAAATTACACTCACCCTACATTCTTTGTATTGCATACCTAAAAAGTGGCAATTTGATTTTAAACTAGTGGTGTTAATTTTAGATTTTGGCTGCACTGGGTGCTTGCGCCTTTGGCTGTTGCCTTCACAGATATTGAAGGAAAACAAAGTTTTCAACATCTTATATTAACTCAAGGGGTGACAGGACTTTTACTGCTATATGAAACATGCTCTGTCTTGCAATTTGTGTGATTTTCCTTTAAATGCATTAATGTTTTGGGTTATGGGTTTTTGGGTTTCTTTTGGGTAATATTCCAGACTTTTTTAGTTTGACAGGTGTTGGACTTCTTGTTTCTTTAACCTTTTTTTTTCCTCACCTCTTTTTCCTTTCAGATATTTATATCCACATCCAGGAAAGCATCAAAGTCCATGTGCACATGACTTTCTGCTCAAGAAGGTTCTTAAATATAGCAGGCAGATGCCTACTTCCTGCTGAGGTCTCTGTTACCTACTGACATGCTTAAACTTTTGTTTGTGTGTGTTCTTAAACAGCAACTTCTATTTATTTTTTCTGAGAAAAGTTGCCTTTCATTAATAAATTATTTCGTTTGGTAGATGAAACCACATACCCTGTGGTGGATGATGAAATGGCATTATAAATGGCTGGTGAGAGCTGAAATTTCTTATTCTGCTTTACTGATTTTGTCAGTACTAAGTAAATGTAATAACCAGGCTTGGTCACCCAGCCAGGTGTCTGGTGTGGAAAGGAAAAGACATAGCACAGTTCACATCTGTGTAGCTCATATCTTCTCACACCAAAGCAGGACAATCCCATCCGTACTGTTTAGTATAGTCATCCCTGGCTCACTGTGATTTCCAGAATGATACTGGAAAATTGCCTTCAGGAGGATTGACTGGTTTGGGTCCTGTTATGACATCCACACTGGAGCAGTGGTGATGCATGGCCCCCTGGGTAGGAGTATTTGGTACCCGGGTTGGAGGAAAGGTTAGATTCTGGTTCCCGAGGCAAGTTGTTCAACATTCTGTACAAAGTATTTGTGGTTTTAAAAGATTTTTTAAAAAATCAGATCTGAATTGTGGAGCTCTTAGTTCACTTTGTTAGAGTATTATTACATGAGTAAAATACTGAACTCACACTGAGCAAAATCTAATTAAAAACATTAGAAGATTTTGTATAAACATTATAAGAAAGAGATCAATGAGGATAAATTTACAATTACTGTGTTCCCATGCTAGTTTCACAGTCCCATTCATCCTGCTATTGCTGCCTCAGACAGTATTTCAGCATAGCTAAAAGCGTCTGCAGCATGACTAAACTTACTTGGCCCACCCTGTATAAGGCATGAGTATGGTAGTGCAAAGGATGCAGACATGCTGCTGCATGCCTGCAGAGAGAGACAGCTTCTGTTGTGCAAAAGGAAGCAAATAACAACTTGCTTCTGAGTGTAAACTGAAGTAGCTGTGGACTGCAGAAGCCACACAGCCAGTTTAACTGGTTACATACAGTGGGTCCATGCTTAGTTGCCTTTAAAAGGTAGTGTTTGGGAGTTGGGGAAAGATGAAGAAGGATCCGGAGGCAAAGCTGGAAGTACACCAAGCAAAACAGAAGTGAGATGGAGACTAGTTTTCACCTTTGGAGTGCTATTTAATATTAGAGTTGAAGAAAACTGTTGGTGCCTGACTGCTTCACCCTGGTTGAGGGTTGGGGTTCTGTCCTGCACACCAGGGCTTTGGACGAGCAAGGTCGCTGACAGCAGCAGGCTTCAGCTCCCAGGGCTGCAGAGTGGAGCAAGGTCAGGCCTGCGTGGGGAGGGAGAGAAAGGGACTCAGCTGTGCTGCTGTTGTCAGTATCTGTTTCTCTCTGTGCTTCATCCAAAAAACCTCATTTATCTAAAGATATGGATGTTGTCCAAGTGGTATAAATGGTTAGCTTTCAGCGCATGAATAATGTGGAGCAGACTGCTTACGAGCTGGCAAAGTGCATGGCTTGGAGCTGGCTGTGGAGAGCATGGAGTTGCACAGTGACACTGGCCTTTCCCTGTCCCCTGACACTGTCACTGGGGGCTATGAATGGAGGGCTACAGGCACTTGCTCTTCTCTGCCTGACAGCTATGACCCAGGAGGCTGCCAGATTGTGGCTTTGAATGGTCCTTTTCTCAGTATGTAGTGTCTGTCAGTAAGGAATCAGAGTGCTCATCACTTGCTAGGTATGCTGATCCTGGTGTCATTTGGGTGTTCATATTACCATATACAATTCATACACCATATACAATTACCACAGTCTGACAGTGAAAAAATGGAAATAAATCCCATATTTTAAATCTGTGAGCCAATAAATGACATCTGATATCATTGTTCAGTAGGATGAAAAAGAGACCCATCAACTCTGGCCTCTTTAAAATCACCAAGAGCTCTTGAAGGGAGGCAAGGGGGCAGGACAGACTGAGAAGGTGCCTGGAGGAAGGCTGGGTGGCTTGATAACCACTCCTCTTCCACCATGGTGTAGCAGCAGCAGCTCTGCCTGCCTTGGGAAGGGAGGGTATTTCTACACTTGCCAGCTCCAGGCTATGCTTGCCAGCTTATGTTGGGCTCCCTCACCATAAGAAGGACATGGAGCTGTTGGAGACAGTTCAGAGAAGGGCCGTGAAGATGATCATAGTGCTGGAGCACCTCTCCTATGAAGACAGGCTGAGAGAGTTGGGGTTGTTCAGCCTGGAGAAGAGAAGGCTCTGGGGAGACCTCACAGCAGCCTTCCAGTACATGAAAGGGCTACAGAGAAGCTGGAGAGGGACTTTTTACAAGGGCATGGAGTGATAGGATGAGAGGTAATGACTTTAAACTGAAAGAGGGTAGATTTAGTTAGTTATTAGAAAGAAATTCTTTCCTGTGAGGGTGGTGAGACTCTGGAACAGGTTGCCCAGTGAAGCTGTGGATAGCCCTTCCTAAAGGTGTTCAAGACCAGGTTGTATGGGTCTTCGAGCAACCTAGTTTAGTGGAAGGTGTCCCTTCCCATGGCAGGAGGGTTGGAACTAGATGATCTTTAAGGTCCTTTCCAACCGCAAACTGTTCTACAATTCTATGATTTTATGATTCTATGATTAATGTCTTTTACTGCTGCCACCTGTGCTGTGGGAGGATGGGAGTAGTAGGAGACATGTAAGGAGTTTGTACCATCTCTCAGACAGGTGCAGAATAGGCCAGAGTGCAAGAAGCTGATTTGCACCACCTTGGGCTGGGACAAGAGAGGTGGGTCCAGAGAGCTGGTATGCATGGTTTGCAGGTTGGCAGTGTGAGAACTGAGGTGTTGTCTGACTCCAACTTCTGTTTGGCATCTCACCCGGCAGGAGGACTCCCTCTGAAATTTCTTGCTGGGGAAGGTAGGACCTTGCAATTGATGCCTGCTGGGTGCTAGCAAATGGGTGTTCCTTACAGAGAGGCTTTTGGAAGCTGCTTCTCACCCCAGCCCATTAATCCAGTTTTGCTCCACTGGCCAGTGAAGAGGATCAAGAAGAGGAGCAGGAGCACAAGGGACAAATTCAGACACCTTTTCCTATGAGCAGTGATTTAATGCATGAAAAAACAGAGCTGATAACCCCTTTCATAACCCTGTGGCACTGGGGAAAGTTTCTCTCATGGCCCTCCTGCTGACTTCTTGTACATGACAACTTTTTTTTTTCTGCACTATATCAAACAATGCGTATTTAACCAAGACTTAATGTTCGAGACGGAACTAGGGCATGGAGTTTTCCAGAAAAAAATGAAAAACCCTTTCTAGGGTGATTATTGCTTGTGTGGGTATGAGTTGTCTCCAGGAGTGGGGAGGCAGGAGGCGTGAACAGCAGCAATATGGCCTTTAGCAGGTGTCGGGGAGAGCAGAATCTAATGAGAATCATAGAAACACTTGAAAGCTTTTTAACTCCATATAGGATTTGCAGGAGCTGTTGATAGGAAACAGTAGTGACCCAACTGACAGTTAGAGAGATGAAAGGAAGCCCATGGGATTGAATAAGATTTAGGAAATAAAAGGATTAGTGCTAGACAAAAGCTAGATTTAGGGGTTTATTTAACCAGTGCAGTGTGGCATGATGGGATGTGGGGCATCAGAAAGGAGATGAAAGACGAAATAAAAAGGCGAATGCGGGAGGTAGTAGGGAGGCGAGGAATCAGCCCAACATCTCCAAAAACCCTTCACAAATCTTCTTATAATTGAAAATGGCACAAAAAAAGTAGTTTTCATTAGCAAGCCTGGCTTCTTTACATAGTAACAAGAAGTGTTACAATGACGAGAAATCTTCTGTGATGGGACTGTCAGCTCAAATCTCTGCCACAGGAGAGAAGAACCTATGTTGTCAGCCTACTTACAGTTATAGATTAAATATCTGACAAGGTAAAATGAAATTTGTAAAACTATCACTCTGTTAGATTAATAATTCAATATGCTTTCAAATCAGGGCTGTTGAAGGACCATTCTTGCTTAAGATACCTCCAATTGGAGGTCTCTAGTGAAGTTGCTGATAGTCATAGAAATTAGGGATATGCACATGCTGGTGGAGCCACGAATGTGAAAGTCCTCCAGGCAGCATCTGTTGCAGGAACATTTCATCTTGTAGCTGAAAAAACCCGGACTGATAGGTTTCCAGAGCTCAGCTTCTCAGCTTGTGGCTGAATAATCTATAGGTGACCATTTGTACTATTAGGGAGGTATATAAAAAAAGGACACAGTAAAGCATTTGATTTGGATGGATCAGCTGCTCACTTAGCGACTCCTCCAAAGTCTGCTGAAGACAGCAGAGAGGTTACCAGTGGGTTGGACTCAGACCTTAAGACAGTGTAGTCAGGTAATTGTGGATGCTCTTGGCTTCTAGCAAGTGCTATGTGGAGAAAATACCACCTCCTCTATTCCCAAAATGCTGTTACTCCAAATCTCCAGGATAGTTATGAACCTCTGTAGTGTGACATAGGCTATCAGAAGAAGGACAGGTGCACCTTTTCAACCCACCTTCAAGTCCCCAAAGTGAGATTGGATTCTTTTCTTTTCTAAGCGCAAAAGAAAATGTATTTTGTGGTCTCATTTTACTAATAGGAAGATTTTTTACAGTCATAGATAGTTATGACTAGATGAGGAAAGCTTGTAATGCTTGGTGGATGTTCAAATTAAAGTAGTCCAGAATTATTCTGCCAGAGTTTCTGGAAAGATGTTAGCATAGAAGTGCATCTTCAGACAATATTTTGTTTTCACTTGTTCTGTTATAATACAAGAATGATAGTAGGGTTAGAAAATAGACAATAGGGTTAACAAAGAAATCAAAAAGTTAGGAAATGCCTTTATTTAAGTTTCTTGGGAACTTTTTATGTGGTCCTTCATGATTTGGTCCCTAGGATGTCCCAGAGTAATTTCTTCACTGAACTCTGACCTGAATAAGAACTCTAGATATAAAGAATAGATTTCTATTTTATTTTCTAATTGCTTTGTATCTTTTATACTGATCTCTGTAAAGAGATGTGTGTTCCAGTTGGCTGGCTTTGAATGGAAATGGAAGCTTGACTGAAAATCTGCAGAAAGTGCCTAAGTGATATTTTATTTGTTCAGTAAAATGACCTTCAATACTCAGAGTAAATAAGAAAACCTTTTTTTTTTCCTTCATCTAAATTACCCATTTCATTTATTTCATTATTGATTTTGTCCAGGTGAATGAAAGGTGTTAAAACTTGTTTTTCTTAATAAGCTGGCCACCACATTATTAAAATAAAGTAGTATGGTCCCCATGTAGACATGATTTTCAGAGGTACATAGATGTCTGCTTGGATTTTCCAAAACACCTAGTTGGATGAAGTGTCTAATAACTCATGATGTCAGGGAGCATAAGTCAGACTCTGTAAGTGCTTAGGTACCCTTGAAATTGGGGTTTTCAAAGTTTGCTTTAAGTGACTTGCTTGTTGTCCCAGATTCCTTGACTGTGTCTTCCCACTTCTAAACATATGCAGCCAAGTCCAGGAGGCAGAAGTGTCAGTCTTCGAACCACCCTGCAGCATAAGTCCTGCAATGTCCTTGCTTTTGAGGGCTAGAATTTGCAGCCTGAAAAAATATCCTATCACAGTAGGGTTTGTTCATATGCAATGCAGGAGGAGGGTGGTTTGCTGGTTTGGTTGATTTATTTTCCCCCCTCTTTTTTAAAAATTCTGAAGTACACCCACCAAATTCTGATTCAGGGCACACAGGATACACTTGTGGACTTCCTTTTGCCCCTGGCCCTTTCTTTCCCAGAGCGGATAACTTGGCTAAGTTTAAGCAGGTTTTCATGAACCCAGTAAATGTCAGGAAATTCTGGAGCAGGTTATTTCAAATCTTCCTCTTTCAGAGTTTCAAATCCTTCTTCCAGGTCATGAGGATGGTACTTTATGTATCTGCCTGTCTAATAGAGATAACTGGAACTTCATAATGGTTAATTTTTCAGTGGATACATTGGTTGTCCTTGGGGTTTCTGTTTGGTTTTGAATCTGAAATCAATTATCTCTCATGGAAAACATATTCTGGGATGAGAAACCATAGGAAAATGTGCTTTAAGAAAGAGAAAATGGGAGTATTAATAAAGAGAAGTTTGGGGCATCATATTAAACAGTGCCACCGTACTGCCTACAGGTAATACATGGATGGTTGCTTTAACCATTTTTTCAGAACATCCCAAAAAACTAATTTTTACATAAATGTATGTTTATGGCAATTTATTTCAAACTTTGAAAAAGTTTTATCATTCTTTTCTTTTAAAATTATGCTTCATTTTAATGTGCTTTTGCAGTGCTGTCTTCTCTCATTTTTGTCTCCCTTTCAATTAGAGTGGAAGAAATGCTGAAATATTGTTGTGGTGTACTTGAAATTCCTGAAGCAGAACATACCAGACGTTTCAGGAGAACAGAAACCCTTTTTGTCCTAAGCCATGACAGAATACTTTTCTGTTGTTCAAATATCTCCCTGGGGACAGCCTTCACACGTAAACAATTTTTGCTCAATAGTAACAGGGGCTTACCTGGCAATTCCTTCTCTCTGTGTCCTACTAGCTTCCCTGACCCAACCACTGCTGCTAATGTAAGCTTGACACACCTCTCTCAGACACTATTGAATATCTTTCTTTCAGACCCAAAATGAAATTGGCAGAGCAAGCAACAGACTGTTCCATGCTAATCATATATTATAAATAGCCACAAAACAAGACAGCTGAGGAAAATGCATGTTTTTTTTCTTATCTCTGTTTTATTAATTCTTCAAACACAGTTCCTCTCTAAGTGATACATGTGGTTTAAGCTTAAGAAACTTCTGATATCAGCTTGAGAAACTATAGGGCAAAAACTATATGGCTTTAGACTTGATGATCTTAAGGTTTTTTACCAATCTAAATGATTTGGTGAAGTTCCCACTAACTGGAAAAAGGGAAACATCACACCCGTTTTCAAAAAGGGAAAACAGAAAGACCCAGGGAACTACAGGCCAGTCAGTCTCACCTCTGTGCCTGGCAAGATCATGGAACAGATTCTCCTGGAAACTGTGATAAATAAGGCACATGGAAAATAAGGAGGTGATTGGTGACAACCAACATGGCTTCACTAAAAGCAAATTGTGCCTGACAAATTCAGTAGCCTTTTCCATTGATGGATAAGGGAAGAACAACTGATATTGTCTACCTGGATGTGCACAAAACGTTTGACACTGTTCGACAACATCCTGGTCTCTAAATTGGAAAGACATGGATTTGATGGGTGGTGGATAAGGAACTGTCTGGATGGTTGCAGTCAAAGAGTTGTGGTCAATGGCTCTATGTACAAATGGAGACCAGTGATGAGTGATGTTCCTCAGAGGTCGATATTGGGAGTGGTGCTGTTTAACATCTTTTTCAGCAACATGGACGGTGGGATCAGGTGCATTCTCAACAAATTTGTCCATGGCACCAAGCTGTGTGGTGTGGTCAACATGCTGGAGGGAAGGGATGGCATCCAGAGGGGCCTTAGCAGGCTTGAGAGGTGGGCCCATGAAAACCACATGAAGTTCAACATGGCCAAGTTCAAGGTCCTGCACCTGGGTTGGGGCAATCCCAAGCACAAATACAGGCTGGGTGGAGAATGGATTGAGAGGAGTCCTGAGGAGAAGGACTTGGGAGTTTTGGCTGATGAGAAGGTTGACCTGAGCCAGCAATGTGCACTTACAGCCAGGAAAGCCAATGGTATCCTGGGCTGTATCAAAAGAAGTGTGATCAGCAGGATGTGGGGTGTGATTCTTCCCCTCTACTCTGCTCTCATGAGACCCCATCTGGAGTCCTGTGTCCAGTTCTGGAGCCCTCAGCATAAGAAGGACATGAAGCTGTTGAAGCGACTCCAGAAGAGGACCATGAAGATGATCATAGGGCTGGAGTACCTCTCCTATGAAAACAGGCCAAGAGACTTGGAGTTGTTCAGCCTGGAGAACAGAAGACTCCAGGGAGATCTTATAGCAGCCTTCCAGTATCTGAAAGGGCCTACAGGAAAGCTGGAGAGGGACTTTTTACAAGGGCAACTAGTGATAGGATGAGGGGTAATGGTTTCAAACTGAAAGAGGGTAGTTTTAATTAGGTATTAGGAAGAAATTCTTTCCTGTGAGGGTGGTGAGACACTGGCACAGGTTGCCCAGAGAAGCTGCGGCTGCCCCCTCCCTGGCAGTGTTCAAGGCCAGGTTGTATGGGGCTTTGAGCAACCTGGTCTAATGGGAGGTGTCCCTGCCCATGGCAGTGGGTTTGGAATTGGATGAGCTTTAAAGTCCCTCCCAACCCAAACCATTCTATGATTCTATGACTCTATTCCTGCTTGTGATAAGCATCAGCAAGGTAGAATGCTGAAATCCCAGCTCAGATGGGCTGTGTCTCTATGTAAAGGCATCAGATGAAGCTTGTCATACTCAGACTCTGTCTTACATTGTGTTGATGGTCTCAGGCCCCTGGTCAGCTTTGATGTGAGCTGTAATATTTCTGTGATCTCAGCCAAGGGATAAGCTGATGGCCCTGAACTCAGTGATGGCTAAACATGAATATAAACAAAGTGGAGATTTGCTTTGTGCCTGACAAGGTCACTTTCAAGTGTACCCACAAACTCATAGAAAATTGATATCTTTGGTTTATTGCAAATATGTAATGTAAAATAATATTTAATGCTTACCAACTCACATATCTTGACTCTATGATTTCAGTCTGCAGAACAAATCAGAGAGTAACTCTGTAAATACTGGTGGAAGGCTTTAAACGTAGTTAGCTTAATTTCTTACAGATTATAGGGTTTCTACACTACCTATTTTAGGCCTTCGTTTTCATTATTTTTCCTTGGGTAAGTCATTGAAGTCAACTTTATGGGACATTGGATCATGTATCAAATGCATGTATTTAACCAGATAGACACACTTTTTTTTTTGTCTTTGTGGTTACTTACTTTGAAGGAAGTAGTGTATAAGCTATCAACAGTTCTTAGAAGACTGAAACATTCAACTGCTGCATTTTGGGGAGCAGATGGTTTGTCGACAACTACCGAAGGATGGTATCCTATATTTTATATTTTCAAGCCAAGCAAAAGGGAAATGTAAGCTTACATAAAAGATGGAACGGATTGCTTAAATGTTGCTAAGTACTGTCATCAGTAAATTATACCAAACTGGCGCATCAGAGGGAGTATGGGAAGCTTCTGTCGTGGTGTGAAGGAAGGAAGAAAGCTTTTTGTAAAGACAGAGGGACATATAAACTGCTATAGTAGTCAACTTGAACAGTCAACCCTATTCCTTGGCCTAAGTCTAAGCTGAACATAAAGCCGTAACCTTTGGTGAGAAGCTTGGTTTACTTCTCTGTGTCTCTGTGTGCTGTGGGAAGCTGAGCAGCACGTTCTAGTAGTAATTTAATATTTAACAATTGGGTTTATTTTTTAGCGTTTTGGTTAAGCTTCATATAGTCATGAAGATTCCCTTTGGGACTGCAGTTGTTGAAGGGTAAACTTAAAATGTGAGCTCAAACTGAAACCTACTGAAGCTGCTTCCTTGTGCATCCACCACAGGAGAAAAGAAGTTTTTTGGGAGCAATACTTCCAACTGATAATGAAAAGCTATGAAGCTGTCAGTGCAACCCCTGAAAATCAAGACAGTTTTGAAATAGTAATGTAACAGGTAATGGGAACATTACATCTGGTCTTCTTCAGGATGAGTCACACACTTTTCCTCTTTTCTAATTCTGCAGAGACTTGGCACCTTGGTGTGATGAAATCCATATACTGGCTGTGGTTACAGGGCTGAGCAAAACACAGAGCAGATGAAGAGATACAGGTCAGTATGTGCATTTATAGTAGTTTGCCAAGATGACACGGATCCAGAGGAATGTTTGAATATCATCCAGAAATTGTCATTCTTGAATATACATCCACTGAGATGACCCTAGAGAATACACACCTGGTTTTTACTTAACTAATTGCAGAAGAGATACCAACTCAGGAGTCCTGAGACACTGGAAAATTTTCAGACGGGTCAGTGCTGTTGATAAAATATCCTGGGATTTGGGGTACAATGGACTATATTTTTAGTTTTGTTAAAAAAAAAAAGACTCTGCCTTAAGAAAGAGGGCAGAAAATGTACAAAACTACTTCAGATTTAGTATTTTAATGAACAGGCTGTTTCTTGGGTTTTTTTCCACTTGCTTGTTTTTGGTTTTATCTTACATAAGGAATAGATAATTTTTAGAAGTGATTTCTGGAATTAATAATATTCCCTGCAGCCAGCAGACCCTTTGTCTGGAAGATGATGCTTACAGAGATGTCAGCAGAAGGCTTGATATGGAATAACTCGTTTAACTCGTTCGTTCCCGAGACGGACGAAACTTCAAACTATAACATTAGAGAAACCCTCCCTGGTTTCTGAGATTAACAGTGCAAGACTGTGTCCTCCATAATGACTGACTTTAAACTGGGGGGATAAAATTTCATGTACTAAGCAGAGTTTTTTCTACTCAGGTCTCTGGGAATATTCCACTTCCTAGTACCTGTTATGGTAAAAAAATATTTGATGATTGGTCTAAATTTTTCCTTTCTTAGTGTTGTCATTATTTCTAGCTGTTGCTCTTTTACTATCCTAACTTGTTACTCTTCTGCTAGCTGTTTATTTCTAACACATGCTTGTAGCCAGTTAACATATGTCCCCTCAGTCACTGCTCAGCTAAACTGTACATGAAGCAGTTACTCCTTATGATTCTTTTCCCCAACTGAACCCCCTCTTCAGCTACTTAACGTTTTCTTTGGTTTCTCATAGCTTATAATATGCCTACGTTTCTGCCGAGTTGACTGAAGTATCCTGGGAGTGGCAATTTGGTTGCAAAAAAATATAAATAAATAAATGAATAGATAGATAAATACCACAATCTTTTTTTAATTAAAGCTATTTATTATTTTCAGTGTTGTAGCTCATGGGGCCTCATTGTTCTGGAAGGCTGCATAACAAAACAAGAGGCTATGCTCTCTGGAACAATTGCTTCTGGGAGAGACTTCTTCAAAAAGGAAAAAAAACCCACAAAACAAAGCCAACACTTACTTTGCAGACAGAATAGCCACTGCCCAAATTGTCTTGGTACCTGGTGGCATTCAACAGGTGCAATGCCCGTCCCTCTGCTTGGCTAGTTTTTCCATCCCCTTTGCAGTGTTTGCTAAATGAGTTTTCCACAAATTAATTTAGTAATTGTAGGTATACTTGGGCTTCACTCCACAGTTTGGCTGTGGCTTTGTTTCATATCGGAAGCCTCTGCTTAGTTTAAAGCTCACAGTAGCTGGCAGCTTCTTGGTAAAACCAGTTGATGATGAACACTGCTGCACTTGTGGTGCTGCATGTGCCGAGGTGGACAGACTGTTTCCATACCAAGTCTGTGTGCAGTGGTACACAGCAAGCTCTGGTCTCATGCCTGAAGTCTTCCTTGAAAAGTCCAAAGAAGTCGTGGCATGTTGCGACCACAGGAAGAGCAGCCACCTTGTCCCAGTGAGACCTGGAGCACTGGGAGGGGTCCTCTTGCAGGTGGGGATGCGAATGGTGGCTGCCCTTTTGGGATGGCAGCAATACCAGCAACAGCTGCTTCCCTAAGCAGCTGGTGTCCATCCTGTGGCACTGCGGGCAGCCACCCAGGTGGCCTGGGAGTTCTGCTGAGATGGAGCAGGTGATGGGGTTGCAGTTCTTTGTGCGACCCTAGAAGTGCTGCAAGCAGGCACGGCTGGGTGAGCCTAACCGAGGACTGTGGAGGGTGTCTGTGCAAAGGGTGCACTCAAGCTGAAGCCATGTGGGACCGATTTCACATGTGAAAATGGTATCATGGAGATTCGAGGAAGAACAGACCACAGATGAATGCAACAAATGATCTTAAATGGCCTTTAAAAGCATGAGTAAGTATCCAGTGTAGTGGAAAACACTTACCTAGGTAAGACACTTTCCAAGAACAAATGAGGGAGGTTTTTTTCTGTCACTGGCAGCAGTTACACATATATGGATAAGCCTCACAGTCAGCAGCAGCCTTGCTGTAATCCACAGGGCCACTGGAGGAAGAAAACTCTTAGGTGACACTCCCAGGCAGTCTGCTAGGCTTTCTTTTTTTTCTCCAAACATACCTAGATGAAGGATCTGTCTTCCCCCAAATGTAGGAATTGTGCAGTCTCCATGTATAGCATAATTTTCCAAGAGTTTAAAGGTTGCTATTGAGCAGCTCCTGTTACCTGCAATTATTTTCTCTGATGGGAAGAGCGAGGTGGACATTCTCACTGAAGTAGCACTGTTATTTCAGCATTAAATTGGGAAAGACACGGGAGAATATTGAGAAACAAAACTGCAATTTTCTCCAGCATTTTGCTGTCTCCCTTTATTGCATGTCTGGGAGAACTAAAAAGATCTGATGCATTTATAGTAGAAACAGTTTTGGCAAAATTGGAATATCTCTGCAGATGCTTAAGGTAGACATGATGCTTCACATTTCTGGTCTACTGCATATGTAGGGTTCTATCTGCCTTCAGTCCCAGCACTGCTTCAGATCATTAGGTTCATTTTGTTCAGTCTCAGCAATGTGGCTCCCAGATGTGTTTTCCGGTATTTCGTTTATAACTGTGAGGAATCTACAGCATCCAGTCACCCCTGTGTCTGTCTTTTTTTTCCTGGCATTGAAGTTCTTTGAACAGGACATTCCTATTAAGATCAACAGTCAAAAAATGATATAAAACCAAAAAACTCTGTCAGGTTTTAATTTTCACCAGGAAGACCTTTAAGGTAGAACTTCAACACACACTTTTGTAGAAATATTTGCTAGTAAAACTGGGGGTTTTTGTTCGCCTCTATGTTAAACAGTTTTCAGCTGACATCTTACATTCATATACAGTGTGCCTTTTCAGTCTTCAGGTTTGTGAGTATCGGTATCAGTGTTGTAGCTATGATAGTTTTGGGATGTGAATGGTTTATTTTATTTTACTAGCCTATGAAGCTGAGAAAAAAATGAACTGGAGGAAGGCTTGTATGCCTGAAAGCTTGTCTGCTTTCTCCAGCTATATGGACTTGAAAGATATTATCTCTCTTACAAATCTTGCCTTCCTTTGTAAGCATGTGGTTGGGTAATTATCTTCAACTATTGCTTGGATTAATTGTTTCTGAAGAATTTGGGTACACAAAGTAGCCTTTGCTAAATTGTCTAAAGATGATTTCTTAAAAGAAGTGATTTTCTGAATTTGCTTCACAAACACACAAAAATGTTTTTTGCCATATGTATTTCTAGGCCAGTTTTAAAGCATACGAAACTATTTGTTCTTATAAATTTTCACATGCATAGTAAAAACTACAAGCACTTGTTTTTGTCTAAGTCATTTTGAAAAGATGTCACTATGTCTGACTTCAAATTGCCTGGTAAATCTAGATCAGAAAGGCAATGAGTTTCAAATATTAAATCAACTTAGAGCACTGGAGAAAACGAAGAAGGAAGGCTGACTGAAAGATCAGAAAAACACAACTCAAGTAGAACTGTGGGAGTTTGAGTTACATTCTTTTTTTAAATTGATTTTATTTCACAGGATTTTCCTATACCTCCTGCTGCAATGAGAAATTAGCTTCGGCACACTTTGCTTTTGCAGTCTTTGCATTTTCAGACTCATCAGCTGGATCCTGAGGGAGGTTCATCAACTTTGCCACAAGCAGCTAGTCTGATTCTGCCTGCACATAGTTTTAATTGCAGTATCTAACAATTGAGTTGTAGTCTAAAGAGTAAGGTATACCATCTCTTCCAAAAATATTGCTGTTAATGATGATAACTTTGCATATCCATATCCCAGTTTTTGAATTCTGATTATGCCTCAGCCTCTCCAGCTTTTGGAACAGTGTGTTCCTCATTTTAATCCTGTGTTTTACGGAGAAGCACTGTGTTTAGCAGCTTTGGATATTTAGCTGTGTTTTATTGCACTGACTACAGAGTTCAGGATAGAATGAAGACAGACCCGAGCCAGTCTTCTCAGAATATGCCATGTTTTATATTCTTCCATCAAATCCCAGACTACCCGCCACTTTTCTAATGTTATTGATTCCAGGCTTTACAAACCTGCTTGACAGAAGAAGCTCTGTCACTTGGCTAATCCTACCTCAACCTGGCAATGCTCTCACTGAGGTGGTTATCCACACCCTTCCTTATGAAGTTCAGCATTTCTTTTGCTCTTGACTACCATTGAGTAAAAGACTTTCTCCAAGCTCCTTGCCATGTCTCACACTTCCTCTCCTTGAGCTGAAACAGTTGTCAGGATCCTGTCAGGTGTAAGACCAGGTTGTATCTATTTTTTTGCATTTCAAAAAAGTGATTTTTCTGTTTTGCATTTAGTTTTATCATCGTGTTTCTGGGTTTCTTGACTTCTTAGTCTACTCTGGCCTGGATCAAGCCCTAAATAACCACATGACCTGTCAGTACTGGCTTCCTTCCCCACTTTTTTACAGATATTACAACATATTTATTAAGCAGTGTACCATTTAAAGATTCTGGCTGATGACTGCTGCATAGAGAATTCATTACTTGATCCTATACTTTGTTTTCTAACCTGTTTCCGATCTAGCAGCAATTCTCTACCTTTCTCCCTGTAAGTACGTAGCTTTTGTATGGCTTCTTAAAAAGACATTTCAGGTTGTGTCTCCGCTGCATGCTAGGGCAGGACCCCAGTCACCATCAGGAGGTTAACTTTTTAGGCCCACCAGTATGACCATTGGTATGAAGCGTTGTCTTCAAAAAGGCTGGAAATCCAACAGTTGTAGTTTCAGACTTGCTCAACACTCAACTATAAAACATGTATGAAAGCTTGCTAAAAAACCATCAAAAATTCAGTTTATGATTAAAAAACAATGCTGCATGAAGTATTGCATTTCCCTAGGAAATACTGAACCCCAATTCTGAAGCATTTAATGGCTTAAAAGATTGGGATATGCCATTGACAGAGCCTCATGAGGTTTCTAGTTCTGTAGCCCCAAGTCATTGTTCTGCCATATGGGTAACGTTAACCAGGCTGACTTAGTCTTCTTTGAGGCAACATAACAACCACTCTGGATCCAAATATTTTCATTCTTATATTATTTTGTTTAATTTTTTTTTTTGTGTGTGAAAAGACTGAACTGTCTGTAGTGGGGAAGGGAAAGGAGAGAGGGTTTTGTGTTTGGTTTTCTTTGACCAGCTTCTAGTTAAGCTTTCAAGTCCTTTTAAAATCTAATGTAGTCTCCAAGGCCCTGTTCTGTGTATTATAATCTCTAATCATCTGTGCTACAGTTCTCACAGAAGTGCTAAAACCATTTTACCACCACTTCTCTGGCAAGACTATTCAGAGTTTTTCAAAGAAAGAAACTTTTCATAAACTACAAATCCAAGACATTCGTGTGGCCTTCACAAAAACTTGGCATTTAAATGGCTGTGTTAAGTCCAAGAGTAATTTTCAGATCTGCAGTATATAAAATCAGTTCTCTAGCTCCTTGTAAATATCAGCACAGAAAGATGACTGTGAAAAGTCAATTGTTTGTATCATAATTATTAGAAGAAATAAATGGATATTAAGGGCCAGAAAACAGGTTTGCAGAGGAGAAAAGGTCTTCACATTTTGGTATTTTTTTAGTTCCAGAACTGTATACAAAAATGAAAATTGGTCTCTCTTACTACAAATTTGTATGTTTGTAGATATAATTTTTTAATAAAGATATTCAGTCTACAGACTTTAATTCAGGGCAAATGTGACTCCATGTAGAACAAAGCATGTTATTTTATCCATATTGTATACCAAAAATTTTAAGTTCACAATTAGCAAACCAGAAAATTGGAGGAAACAAGGGTATGAACTTTTCCAATGTGAAACAGTGTAAAATGAAAATTTCACAGTTTTTTTCCCCCATCTCCTCATGAGACCAGTACAATCTGACTTTAAAGAAGAAATAAAAAGCTATAGGTTTGTTGGGGGTTTTTTCACCTTTTTAAAGCTGACCTTAATTTTCAGGTTAGATCCTGATCTGGAGTTTTTGATGTTTTACAACTCACTTCCTTTTCCCTACCTTTCTTTGAAATATGAAAAACCAAGATGGAATCCATTTCTGATTTCACTTGACTGTGACAGGAATATTGAATAGTATAACTCTACCCAGTGAAAATGAGACCAGAGCTAAGGCTTATCTGTTTTTATTGGACTGGTAGGTGGCATGGGAAGAATGCATGCAAACAAAGTCCAGCATATTGCTGTCACTCCAGCTTTGGGTGGAGCAAACGTGTTTTTACCTTAGTGAACTTAGAAAAATATCAACAAGCTCTTTGCTTTTCAAATCCCATGAATATCTCTCAATCTATGGGACTGTGTAAATGTCACAGAAATCTCATTCTTGACATTTGATTGATGCCAGATAAGAGATCTGAGCCCTTTTTCTACCAAGTTTTTTGTGAGCATCAGAATGATTGAGCTCAATCACACTTGTGCAGGCAGTGAAGTCAATGCTAAAATTACAGTCCCCAGGGGGAGAGGAAAGTTACCGAATGCGTATGAATTAGTTTTGGGGTCTGGACTTGACAGGTGTTAAGAGTTTGCCAGTTAATGGCTTTACGAATCTGTTCTGAAATTGTTTCTAAATCTTGTGCTGTATTCACACACTGTGACAATAAATTATTGCATAAATATCTAACACCTTCACATGTGCACATAATTTTTTTTCTCTTAACACTTCCAGGTATGGGGAACACTTGTGTGGTTATGCTCTGCACTTTACTGAGGGGAGAAGAGGACTTGCCCTTGCAGAGGAGTCTGGCAGAGCAGTAGGTTGAACCCTGTTCCTGCACCCCAATTTGGTGGTGTAGTCACACAACCAGTGCACTTCTCTGTAGATGTTTTCTATGCCTTGTGTCTACAGTGGGAATTAGTCTGAAAATTTGAATGTTGTAGTTATACAAGGTAAGATAATTGAGAAAGAAATATTTTTTTGCCTGGACCTTGTTTGATGGAGATAGTGTCACAACTCTCAAACTGACATGTAGATGTCATTTGACAGCTTGATGTGAGTAATTTTAGAGACCAGCACAGCAGTTTACTTAACAACTACCTCAAAAATTCAGTGAGTCTTGGCAGTTTTACTTTGCTGTTCTTCCAAGGATAAGAGGTGTGAGAGATGCCATCATATAGATCTGACAGTAAAGAATGAAGCAGCCTCTTTCCTCAGCAGTGAAATGTGAGCAGTTGCAGTAATTTACAGACATTTTAATCTCTTGCTGTTAATTTTGTTTGGGAACAAAAAATGAAAGATCTTGTGTTTCCTAACACAATAAGCCAGATTGCTAAAGAAGAAAGTTTTACAGAGCGGACAATAGTAATAATTTAGATATTGATACTGACTTTTATCTGTCTTGTACTTTGCAAGCTTCTATCTTAGGAAGTTTTTGAAATTTAACAAGATTTCAGAAGAGCAATAGCAATTTAAATTGTGGTGTAGTATCATGACAGTTCTGGACACAGCACTTGCTCCTATGAAAAACACAGCAGAATTTTAATCATTCTTTCAAACAAGCCCTAAGGACTTCAGATCAGTGGTAAAAACCTTCGAAGAGTGAATGTTGACAGGTGTTTTCTCAGTTCCTGTTCCTCATCTCCACTGCAGCGGTCTCTCCCCTAAAACACCGTCTTAGAGAAGTCAGCTGTAAATGTCATGAGCATATTGTAGCACCACATTACACGTAACATTTCAGAACATGAACACATCTCAACATACCATGCAAGGATCTCATGACATAGCACTGATGGTGTTACCATGTTAATTTCTCTTATTTCTATGGATCTTTTCAGCAACCTGAAATAGTAGATCACTTATGTGAAATATATGTCCGAAATCTGCTGGATTTTTCTTAACCCCACATCTTTGTTTGGCTGCAACACTTGTAGTTTTTTACCAGGACGTATTTCCATGGGGTGAAGCACCTGTTGGGTCCAGGGAGTGAACCAGGAATGAGCGTAACCCACCAATGGGGTAGAGCCAAGCATGTTTGCCTGCAAGGGGAAAGACATTTCTAACTACTGTATGTCCACAAACCTGAAGACTTAGAGGTCTTATGTTATGTTTTTGTATTTATCTAAAGTAATGGCTACGTGATTTCACAAGGAGATGTGAGCTTGCTCTGTCTTTGCTCAGAACTGACTGGAAACCATATAGCAAACTAGCATGGCACCAGGCCTAAACTAATACGCCCTGCTTCTCAGCTGAACTTTATTAGCTTGGGCTTGGTGCCTTGCTAACCACAGCTGTGGGTTTCTTGTCAGCTTGGGAGCATGAACAGAACAAGCTCAAGTCTCTCTACAGGTAATGGTGTAGGGTTTTAATGTTTATGAATAGTGCTAGCATTAGAAATTTGAATGTTTCTTCTTTCTGCCTTCAAAACAAGGCACAAGGTGAGTTGCATGTCCTTCCATTTGTAGCTCCTCCATAAGCAAGCTCAGGGTATTTTTCAGTCTTTGCAATCTTTGTTTTGCTGTCAGAAAGTCATCTTTTGTGCCATTGAGTAGTCTTTTCCATTGCACTCCAGAGACAGTGGTTTTTCTAGCTCCTTAAAAAAAAAAATAATCATACAACCAAATAAGACAACTGCAGAAGATTAACAAAGAGTTGCTGAGGAAAGACTTGGAAATTCATGTGGAAGAACAGCTGTTTCTTGGAAATGTCTTCAAATTATTTAATCTAGATCTCTGATCTGGAAATTGGCTTGCTTCAAAGAACAGCTTGTTGGGAATTTTCCTTGCGTAAACATATTGCTGGAAAATGCCTATTTGTTAAAAACAAACGCATCATTTAGCAAAAGATAAAGTGCCTCGGGGATAATGATCCTTCTCTGGCTTCTGGTTCAATACAATCTGAATTGGGTGGAAATCTTCAGCAAAGATGGGCGCTGGTCTGCTATGAGGAGGCTATCACACCTTCTGGAGCAGGCTGCCTACATCATCCTTATGCTGTTTGGTTTTGTAATTACAGGGTCTGTAGTTCATAGATTCACAACACTTAGGAGTAAGGGAGAATGCTACCTGCTGCATTATTAGCTTAAATGGATTCTCTTCTCCCCTTTCTCATTTTCCACCTCTTCTTTTCACACCCAAACACCTGCTACTGTTGAAATGGGTGCTTATCTCTTCCTGTTAAATTTGAGTTTGACAAGCTGGGGTTTTTTCACAGCAAAATTTGGGATGAGTGCGTAGCAGTTCTTCCAATTCAGAATTGCTCAAACATTTTGACTAAGATTCCCAACTTTGTACAAGGTGGAGGTATTGAAAGAATAACCAGATATGCTGTTTTTTTCAGACTTTAAATAAAAGTAGAGAGAGGGGCATGGGAAATAGAAATGTTAAGAAAAATGTTTCCACATCAAAAGCTCTGTTTTCATATGTTTCTCTATTTTTCTGCAGAGATTTGTTTGATGTGCTATCAAGGTATGGAATTTTGTAATTTTTACATAAACTTATATAGGATTAAAGACACTTCTGCAATTGCAAAAAACAGTCTCCAAATTGCATTACTTTATCAGTAAGGGAATATTCAGATAATTTTTTTCTAGCTCACAAAAAAGCAGACAAGAAATCGTGTTTTCTACCTTCACACTTCTCTGTAAGGTCATGGAATGTCATGAGTTTGCTTGGAGCAGAATCTAATCCCAAATCTGGAAACGTGGCACAAGTTGTACAGCAGCTGGACATCATTGCACACTGAACCAAAGAGAGAGGGGAACTGAGAATTTTGGGTACTGTTTGATGTCTCTGTGATGGTGTCCTCCAAGTTGTTTTGGAGGAAATATTCATGTGGTATATTGGAGGGTAGTACAGCCAACCTACCTTTTCCTTAGTTGTGGAGTGGTAGCTATTTCCCAGAATGAAACAAGATTGCCTTTGAGCAAATAGATGTTGTTTCCTGCTGGGAGTACCATTTTATTTGGCATGCATATGTTTGTGCTCATAGCCAGGGCTTCAAGCCATTGGAATAAGATGGCACCTCAAAGATCATGTTTTCTACTCACAGAGATGGTATAAGGATTTTGCAATGAACATCTCTGGAATTCCTAACACTGTTTTTTATAATCCTATAGAGAAAACAATGAATGTGTTTTATTGTTCATCCTTCAGGGGAAGAGAGATAGGGGCCCACATACCAGCAGGAAAAAGCTTGTCTCAAGAGATGAGAAAATGGTTCCTTTACCTATGAAACAATGAAAATGTGTCTTGTAACAATTCAAGGTTATGCTTTCCAGGCAAATCAACATTTACAAAATAATGTTTCTACTTTTCCACTTCTTCTGGACAGATACCTTTTATTTTGAATGTGCTTCATTAAAGCTGACAGAAAAGTGATGTTGAAATTAAAAGGGTTTTATTCATAGAATCATAGAATCATTATGGTTGGAAGGGATCTCCAGGGTCATCAAGTCCAACCTTTATCCCATCATATTCCTAACCATTAGACCATTAGACCATGGCCTCAAGTGCCTCATCAACCCGCTTTTTGAACACCCCCAGGGACGGTGACTCCACCACCTCCCTGGGCAGCCTATTCTAGTGCCTAACCACCCTCTCAGTAAAGAACTTCTTCCTAATATCCAACCTAAACTTCCCCTGATGTAACTCGAGGCCATTTCCTCTCGTCCTGTCATTAGCAATTCGGGAGAAGAGACCAACACCAGCCTCACTACAACCTCCTTTTAGGTAGTTGTAGAGGGCAATCAGGTCTCCTCTCAGTCTCCTCTTCTCCAGGCTAAATAACCCCAGTTCCCTCAGCTGGTCTCCATAAGGCTTGTTTTCCAGACCTCTCACCAGCCTCGTTTCCTTTCTCTGGACTCACTCCAGCACTTCAATGTCCTTTCCATACTGCGGTACCTCCCTCTCTACCCTCAGGCAGATCGACACTCCCACTCAGTTTCGTGTCATCTGCAAATTTCCTGAGGGTGCATTCGATCCCCTCATCCAGGTCATCCATAAAGACACTAAACAAGACTGGCCCCAAGACCGAGCCCTGAGGGACACCGCTTGTGACAGGTCTCCATCTGGATTTAACTCCATTCACCACCACCCTCTGGGCTTGGCCATCCAGCCAGTTTTTAACCCAGCGAAGAGTCCACCTGTCTAGACCATGAGCTGCCAGCTTCTGCAGCAGAATGCTGTGGGGGACAGTGTCAAATGCCTTCCTGAAATCCAGGAAGACAACATCCACCGTTTTTCCCTCATCCACTGGGCAGGTCACCTGATCACAGAAGGAGATCCGGTTGGTTAAACAGGACTTGCACTTCATGAACCCATGCTGGGTGGACCTGATCCCCCTGTTGTCCTGCACTTGCCGTGTGATCTCCCCCAAGATGAACCTTTCCATAATCTTCCCTGGCATCAAGGTCAGGCTGGCAGGCCATTTTAGAGGGTGTTTTCTAAGTTCTTTATTTTCTACATGATTTTTACACTACTCAACCATGGGAAATAATTTGATGGGGTGAATGGAGGGGGAGAAAGGAAGATTTTTCTCATTTTTCTTTCTGTGATTTTTGTTGTTGCTGCTTTATTGTTGTTGTAGTGTACTGAGCTTCTGCCATTTGCTCAGTTCACATAACCTTCTGCTCCACCATAGTTGCCTCTGTAGCAGTGGAAGATATCACAAATAATTTATTATTTCAAATGAAGGAAGGAAATAGACGAACAGATGGAGCTGGCTTTTTTTCTTCATCATCTATTATTCCTTCTGATTCACTAAATCCTAAAGGGGGACATGACCTGGGTATTAGACAGAGGACAGAAGCAGCAACGTGTACCAGCGACGAACTGATAACCAGGTTCTTCACAGGCTACTCAAAGGTGATTTCTCCTTCTACATGGTTTCCCCCGCTCTCCCTTTTCCAATCTGAGCATGCTCCCTGGGCAAGATAGAGGACTGAATTTAAGAAAAGAAAGAACAAAATTCGAAGACTGGTTTTAAAATCCAGGAGATTTAAGGGAAACACTCATTCAAGTGTCATGTCAGCAGTCTTGTCCCTACTTGCAATGCTGAGACAGTAGCAGGGCTGGGATTGTGGCCCTTAGCTTTATCTTGTAAACCTTACAATCCTATCATGTGTCAATGCTCTCATGATGCAAGTGAAGTTAATTAAAAGTGACTGGGTGAGAAAAGTTCTATCTTTGTGGAAAAACTGCAGCACTCAAAGTTTGATTTTCTTTGTTCTCCGTTGGAACAAAACAGACACTTAAAACTGCTCCTGGGGGAAACCCCTGAATTAGCCTAATCTGGGTCTTGAAAGCCCTCAATGAGTTTAAGCCAGGTCTTGAATCCGGGATTTCTTCACTCTGAAGAGTGTCCTGATAGCCCAGTTAGTTTGGGTAAAAGTTTGCTCAGTCTTAAAGAATGATAATTTCTGGGTTTTTCCTCTGTGATTATGCTCCTTTATACAGGAAGGATTTATTTTTCCTTTTTTATTAGGAGATATTTGACCTCTCTCAAGTCATTACTTGGGACATTTTAAATTAATAAAGAACAAAGCCATGCCAGACTTGCTCAATAGTTTCTTTGTTCTGAAAATAACTGTAAAGTGTCTAATAATTGACCAAACCTATATGACGCGTTGTGTTACAAGGTCAGGGTAATGGATGTAGTACGTACACGAACTCAGGAGATGTTTTTTCCATCTACCTTCCCCTTTGATCACAGGTGTGTTCTGTCATTCCACTTCAGTAACCAAACAGATTAGCTCCTAAAATGAAAAAGACTTGAAATTTGATATAAAAACCCTAGTGTCCAGGCCAAAATGAAAGGAGGAGGGAGAGAAGTAGTTATAAATTACACTGTCTTCATATTGTGGCACTAGCAGCATAATATTCTACAAAGGAGATTATCTTTCCTCATTATGCAGTGGCCAATGAGGTGCACAACTTTTGCCAGAATCAGGGAATATCACTATAAAGAATGTGTCAAGTTATAGATTGCCGAATTAAACATCAGTAAAAAGAAAAATATCTGCTATCTTGAGATCTGCAGTATGGTGACAGCTGGGTCACCTCTGTAGGCAAAGAATCTAGATTCATGGTTATTGAGTGCGGTGAATGGGCTGGCTAAATTACCTTGAAAAGTTGTATTGTCCTGAAATACCTGTTAAAATGTTGTAGCAGATTGCAGGTTTGTGTTTTATCACATGCTTAGAAACAAATATTACAGTATTCCTATCAAATGTGCAGGAGTATTGGGTATGGAGAATACTGACTGAACAATTAATAACATGAGTTCTGATATTTTTTTTGCTGGAGTTGAGATGCCTATGGCTAGCCTGTATCTTTTGGGTCTCAGAAATCCTCTGGAACTAATGTTAACTGGTGTGGCTCTTTTAATTGTGACTGTATGCAGTGATTTGTATTAAAATAAGTAAGCATTGCTGGAAATGTAAAGTAAAATTCTTGAAGTCCAAGGGTTCCTTGAAAAGCTGAAATGTACTGGTTGAGATTGTTGTCTAAGTATGAAAACATTTCTAGATGCCACAGGTAATGCTTTTCAAAATGGATTTTGTTGGGTAGAGTGACTTTGAAATAATGAATAAATGAATGAAGTTTCAGTGTATGAAAAGATGACAAAACATTTTCCTATTTGGCCATATTTTTTGGGTTGGCACTGGGGCCGAAATTATAGTGTGCACTGTAAATCTCAAGGCAAACACTGGGATCAGTGTGATTTACTTAGCTGCAAACTGTCAAACTCTCCCACCTTTATATACAGTACAGGCTTTGCATATTCAGAGAAACCAGCTAGCTGCAGTTCACTGTTTGCAGAAAGCAATGGTAAATCAGCTTTTCAACAAGCCTAGTATATAAATCAATGAATAGTATATTCCTTTGAGACTCTCAAACCTGCACAGGAAAGCCACTCTAAAAACAGATTAATGGGGATCCTGATTTATGGTTGAATCAAACAGCCAAAGTCTATTTTCAGAGATCTGAAATACTAGATTTATACAACTTATCTAGGTGACAATCTTATGGCTTTCCACTAGTGCTGTTTATTCAGTTTTTGTAGGTATATAGGAGCTCAAAGTATGCATTGCTATGTGTATGCATACATATGTTCTACACTTGTAGGGGGTTACTGCTATTCACCTGAAATATGCAATATTATACCTGCTACTGTAGAGCCTCTGCATGGGTGCTGTTTTCCTTCCCTTCATCCTTTTGCTGTGGTTTGTATCTCTGTTATCTACTCTAGTCCAAACTTGAACATTGAACTTGGAACCCTTATAAAGAAACAGGTGACCCAGGTCTTCAACTGGACCAAAGAAACAGTACCACTGCAGCCAGCAAACTATTTCCCCTCATTAATGTGACTCACAGTACAAGGTGTATTGTTATTGTTATGGGACCTGCCTGTCTGGCTGTCATAACTGACTATTTCATTGTCCTGTGCTTCCTGCTAATCAGTTAGAGGAGAGCTGCAACAGGACTAAAATCAATGTAAACAGTGTGGAGACAAATTTAAAATAAATACTTTGTGAACATACCTCATGAGTTAAAATTCATCCCATGTAATTGGCTGGCTGTAGGCAAAGATGTGGAGGCGGTTGTAGAGTTTCAGCTTGGGTAAAAAGACTTTTACAACAATAAGATGGATCTGAATGAGATTTTTGAAGAGGGAAAAAAAAAAGGTAGATTACCCTGCCCTTAGCTGGACAGCAGTAGTGAACTCCCTCACTTTCTAGGGACTGAATCGCAGAAAAGATAACATTGTATTCATAACACTACATGCCAGATATTCCTAATTCCTATGTTAAATGTTCCTATTCCTGATTCACTTTTTTCTATAAAACTGACAAATTTGAGCCTCAGAGGTGGCAAATGAGCATGGGCTACCACCGGGGAAGTGAGTGGGCACCTACTTTTGCCCTTCAGTGAAAGTTGTGTGCAGTGGAAGTGCCCTGCAGAACCCTAGTCCTACGCATCTGCTCTGCCAGATTACTGGCAATGTTTTTCAAGACAGGAATATCAACAGGTGATGCTTATCACATCTTGCAAAACAAGAACTGGCTATATACAACAAAAAGCATCTCTGTTGTTTTTTTTTAAAAAACAACAACAAAAGACATCTAAATGTCAAAAGCAAATATTCCTTCACCATACATGAAGTTACCAATAACTAATACAAACACTGCAGCAAAAGGACAGTATAATGGTTTTCCCTTGATACCAATAATTAAGCTGTTTGAATTGTGCATAAAATGAGCCAACAACTTAAGGAGTTAGCAGCAGCAGTGTATCTCCAAAACTTAAGATACCTTTTACCAAGATTGCATAGATAAAATTAGCCATAACTCTCAGTGCAAGTAGACTGTAGCATATTAAATATGAGAAAGTTATTAACTTTCAAATTCAAAGACTTATTTTCCTTCCACAGCAGGCAAATCAAGAGACTTCAAAACTTTCAAGAGCAGAAGAAAAACAACTCATGTTTTTTTCTACCTAGTTGTAGCCAAACTTGAAGGTAGTTTGTCTTTTAATTTCTTCCAGTACATTTTTGCTCCTATTTAGCAAAAATGCTTGTTTATGTTAGACCTGAAGCTGGTGTGTGGCTCTGCTTTATTAGCTAGAAATTCTGATTTTGAACTTTGCTGACTTAATATCCGCTTAAATAGACCTGGACTGCAGGTTGAGTTTCCCTGTCTAGACCCATAGTTTCTATCTCCCAGGGGCTGCTTTTTGAGATAGCCTTCATACCTGGCTTGTTTGTTCCTTTCTTGATCTTCAGAAACATAGATATATCTCATCTTTCTGTTTATTTCCTATTTTTCTAATATTTTTCTAATTTCTCTTTTCCCCATATTTTTGTTTATTTTTAGCAGCCAAAGTTTTGCTTTTCCTCAGGAAGGGAACAGGGAAGCTTTCTGAGCCTGCTTTTTAATAGATTTAGCCTCTACTTTTTCTGAGAAGGGTCCAGGCTGTTAAATCCAACTTACTAAGGCACATCACTGCAACACATACAGTACAGGCTGACTTCTTTCATCAGGGCCAGACCCTGGCTCGGTAGGTTGTCAGCAGGAAGAAAGAGCTGCTGTGTCTGAGTGAAGCACCTGTAATCAGTAAGACTTTTATTGGTATTTTCAACCTAAATATTTTCTAACTTAGAGCTGCTCAAATCTAGGTGAGCTGTTCACAAAGCAGTTTGAGTGTAAGGTCCTTTGCCATAACTGATTTCTGTCCTGCTGATGTGATACTGGATACAGGGTTTAATCCTTTATCATCGCCTTACGAAAAGTCTCCCTGAGTTCAGCTGGACTGTGCATTAAACCAAGGGCTGTGTGGCTGGAATAAAGACACTGAAGGATTTGACTCTTCCCCTGCCTTTTCTACCATCCATTTGTTTACTTGCCCTGTTAGAAAGTGTCCCTCATTCCTGACAGAAGGCAAGTGGGAGAAAAGTGATGGAAAAAGCCTGGAGCTAGGCAGAGGTAAAAAAGTGATATATCCCTTCTCAGGAGGGGCAGTGTCTTCAGGGAGTATAAATAGCTTGTGAATATTGAGTCTGTTTTGAAGAAATGTGAATTATGCGTGATTGTCACCTGCACAGTTTATTAGAAGCACTCTTCCTTGTCTTCAGATTGATATTTACAATTGCTTTCTTATCTAGCTTTTCTTCCTCTGTTATATTCTTTGTGACTCTCACCACCATGAAGATCGCTTTTTTTTATTTGAATCTCACAGAAATGAGGGCTATCTTTGTTGTGAAGCCAAAATGTGAATGCCCTGCTGCCACTTTGATTTCTTGACTTGGAATGCTGGATCAGGGTAGGAGAAGATGCAGCATATAAGCCACATTTATTTTGAACCATCTAACAATGTTTTAAAATGCAGATCTCTGGTATAAACCAGACATATGTGGGGAAATGTGAGTCCAGAGGGTATTAGTTAAGCCCTTGATTTTTGTTCTTGATGATATACAACTGCATCTAGTACCTACCTACTGTCTAAATTTACACTTTTCTGTGGCTTCATTCTAATGTGCAAAATCCTACACCTTGAATGCAAAATTCTTCTATTATGTATGGTGGAGAGTCAACTGGCTGCAATACAATTGCTGTATCATTGTCATACAAGAATGGATGCCAGCAATGTAGGCATGTGTCAGAGTCACTGTTTGCTCAGGCATGTTGTGGAAGAAATAAGTGTGCTTAGGCAAACTTGTACTTTTCAAAATGTTGAGTTGGTGGTTGTCTAATAGCATTAGGAAGCTCATTGAATAGCTTGTGGTAGCCTTTGAAAATCTGGACCAGCCTTGGGTGCTCGCAAGTGTACATAGATTATTTACGGTGCTCAGTTTTTAACTTAATCTGATAGAAAAAAGAAGGAAGCAATCTGAATAAATGTGACACTCCCTTATTACTGTAACTTGGAAATTAATTTACGGCTCACTATAAAATCTTTCATAGTCTCCACTATTGAATGTCAAAATCTTCAAAGGACAGCCTAGTAAGGTCATATTGTTTTTAAGAAGCTTTAATTATACAACATCCAGTTAAACTCCTAGCAGGATTTCCAAGAACCTTAGGTACCAAATTCCCATTGGAGTGCACTGGAGCAGAAGGGATCTGGACTAGTTTTAGAAGACTTTATTCTTTGATTATTTTATTATGTGGTACTAGTAAGTGGAGAGCTTGATAGCCTTATAGTGATGGACTTAGTCCAAATGCAAGAGGAAGGAGTCTTCCTTTGCCATTGTGGTAGTCAGGAGAAGACGGGAATGGATGAAGGAAGGCACAAAAAAGGAAGTAGGTGGCTGATGCTCTAGTAGAGCCTAGTTCACTTCTCCACTGCCATGACATTGGCCACTGGTGAGTCTAGAGGCTCTGCAGATACCCTGCAACCTCAGCCCAGATCACAGGGACTATGAAGAAATGATGCTTTTTGGAATTGTTTGCCATGGTTATTAAAGGAAAAATAACTTGGGCTGTAAATTGCTTTTTCCTCTTGAGTGCTTAGCAGTTTAGTGGGACTGATTAAAAAGCCGTGCTGCTCTGCTTTCTTGGTGTGTGTCAGGCTGGCAGACACTGTGGTGATCTGCAGTCACTGTGCTTGTTTTCTTGCCCTCCATGACCACCACCCAGCAGAGAAGCTGCCTGTTGTAGGAGCTGTGGCTCACAACAAGCCTCAACTGCCCTCTCTGAGCACCGAAGAGCCATGTTCGGTGCATCAGCTAGGGCACAATATGCCCATGCCACACAAATAACTACAGCTGTTGCCTCTCAGCTTCCAATTTCAAAGCTTCCAGCCCTCCTGGAAAGGGCAGTCGCCCTCTTGCTTTGAGAGGCTAACAAACTCTACCATTCCCCAGGAGCTCTGGGGGTCAGGCTTTCATCCGGATGCCTTGATGGATCAAGCTGCTTCCCCCACCTTTCTCTTCTGTCTTTCTTTTCCTGGGGATTGTAGGAGGTCATAAAATGCTTTGATAATTAAGCAGGGAAAATTTCCACATCCCATAAAACATAAAAGGTAATACTAAACCCAATTTAGCTTTCAAATGCCTTTCAAATAACCTGTATTTAACACATGGTAAAGGTGCTTGGTCAGTGCTCTTGAACAAACAAATCTCTGAGCCTGATTTTTAGTGTTGTGTGTCCAGACTGGCTGTAGCTGTTCTCAGAGCATTCCTTGGTTCAGATTTCCATCGTAAACTGCAATGTGGGAACCGGTGGAGGTAAAATAAAGAGCTGACCTGAAACTTTGCCCAACCATGTACTGAACGTAAATTGTTCTTTTGAAATTTGAAATAATTTTTACTTGTTTTTGTAATCTTTTTTCAGCCAAAATTGCAAGAAACTTGGTAAAAGCTGACACTTGTAGCAGACTTGGAGAGAAATTTGCAAGTCTGGAAAAGTTTGGAGAATAGTGTGGACTGTGTTTGGAGACAACAGACAGCTTTTGGTAGAAACTGTGTCAGAATCGTTTGCTTAGAAATTACAAGAAAGCATTCAAAAAGAAGTGGTACCTCCTGGAGTCTTCTTCAAAACCTTGAATGAGGGACAAATTCATGGAACCTGACCACAGACTCCTTCAAATTTAAACCACTGTGTTTCACATACATCTGTCATTGGTGGAAATGACTATCCTGAGATACAGTTTTATGGCTAGACTATAACTGAATTGCAAGTTGCACTTAATTTTTTGTCCCATCACATTTTATGGGTAAGGTAACATGTTTGGCCCATTCAACTTCACATGAGCCCATGCTTCGCATGTGGTCACATACCTGCACAGAAAGCACACCATGAGCAGCTGCAATCCCTAGGTCAATGTACAAAGAGGCCCAGCAGAAACCAATGAAATACTCAAGAAGTAGAAGTAGCCCCAGGCATTTGGCCATCTCCTTCTATATGCTGAGCAGCAGAAAAACACCAGCATGGCTAGAAACTCCTTTTTGCAGCTTCAGATGCAGTCTTTGTGTTCAGGAGGAAATCTGCTCTCTAATGGGAATATCTCTGTCAGGCTGGGATATTGTGGGCAGAGGGAATCTGCTGGTGATTTTAATCTGCATTTTTTAAGAGGCAGGCACCACATTTCTATGAACTAGCAATCACCAGCCTTGGGTTGGGGAATGTGGCTCTGTGGTAAGAAAATGGGAGCAATGGAAGAACAGAGGTTTGAGGCAGGGGAATCAGATTAGGAGGATTAAGGAGAAAGGGGATATGGGGCCAGGAATTCTGGATATTGAAGTGGGCGAAAGACCTTGACGTTGACAAACTGCAAGACTTTAGCAGCCCATGTCCAATATAGTTGCAGGTCCCTGTATTTCTGTTTTTCTGACCAGGTAAAATCAGAAAATATTGAAAATTTTGCAAATGTCCAAATCAAATTAGAATTTTTCTTCTATGATAATCTTAATGAGATATCTCTCACAGTAAGTAGCCCTTCTGATAACTTGTTCCTGTGCTGTCTAGTTAGATGTTTGCAAAGGTAAATTTATGTGCAAGTATTAATCTCTCAAGGGTTATGTTGTTTGAGATTTGGTATAGTTGGAGCTTTTTTACAGTACTCCCAGAACTAACTTGCTTCAGCTTTCCTTGTTGCAGAGCTGGCAGCAGACCTTCTCGGTGTAGACCAGTGTTGTTTGCAAAGGTAGAGTTTCATTCTCTCTGCTTTAGGCTGACAAATCTACCTACAATAATCATTCATGCTGTAACATCCTAGCTTAATAAATAAAAGGCAAAATGCAATTGCCTCTGCCTTTATAGTTTATTTTGTTACTTTAGGAAAGGTTATACCACTGTCAGGATTGACCCTTGCAAGCTTACTGCGTTAGTGTTGTGTAAATTCCAGAGAGAGTGCACTTAATGGAAAGTCTAATTAATTTGGCTTTTAGTTAGATGATAATGACTGGACAAGATTGATATTTGAGTCAGAAATTCACTTCCTGAAGCACTTCTGAAATTCCTGTTCTGAGTAACCAACTTATGCTGTTTCCCTGAAATCAACCAAACCAGCCTCTGTCAAACACTAAATAATTACTATGATAGTTGCACCAATTTATTTCTTTTTCTTTTTCATAGAGGCAGGTACCGTATTTCTGTGAACTAGCAACTGCCAACCAAATCTTTAGCTGTGCTTCAATAAACTGTCAGACATTGTTAGCAGTGAATTTCAAGCGAGGCGAAGCTCTGGAGAGGCTTCACACTAGGGGAAGTTTCTGTGTGTGTAAGAGAGACTGATCATGTTTTGATTTTATATTTTTTTAAATTAAAGATTAACATAAATAAAGATTGTGTTTGCCCCAGACAACCAACAAAGCCAGCCAGCCAAGTTGGGTGGTGTTTCTTACATGTATGCCCACACACAACCATTAAGCCAGGGACACTTTTGTTTTAAAGACTCATAAGTGACTCTGGGGGAAAAATGCATTGCAGATGTTTTTTTTAATTAAAAAAAAAAAAAAGAGCTTTTTGCTGCAGTATGTTGAGGAGTGGAGGTTAAGACCTTTTACATCCTCTAATATAAGTTATTGCTTCATCTTAAAATGAACTTCATATGCTTCCAGTGATCCTAGGTCATTTCCTCTAGACAGAAATCAGCATGGTGTCTACTATTCTAAGTGTGGGTAATTAAATGTAGGGCCAGGCATAACACAGTGAAAATTCAGTCCTAGTTAATTTTAAGGAGCAAGGTGGTAAAGAATTTAATTGAATATAATATATTTCAAAAGGTTTGGAAATGAGTGTTGGATAAAAAGGAAATTGTAGTAAAACTGCATAAATATTCTTTAAAGTTTTGTTAATAATGCCCTACGAGTATAGTAGCTTAAATATACCTGTGCACCTATATGGTTTACTTCAAGGTTTCACCCTCATATGGGAAATAACCTAAGTTATATTGTCACTGTCTGATACATATCCCTTTTGCCTTGCACTGAAGACACTGCCAAGATTTCCCTGGGTTTGTATGGTATTAAAATAGACTATCTTCTCTTATGTAGTTGGAAAATGTTGAGGTATTGTTGTGCTAAGTTCAACAGAAATGTTGGTCCCAGACTCAGTTCTGTTAAGCTATCATCTCTCTAAGTACCTGGGTGGGTAATTACAGAAAACATAGCTTCAGCCCAGGGAGGGTAATCTGTGGTTCCTCCTGTCCTTGGTGGAAAATGAGATTGCCCAAGAAGTTGATTCAAAATGTGTAAAATAATCCCATGTTGTTAATCTTGTCTTCTGGAGAAGGATCTCTCTATGAGGCATAGAGGTTTAATTTCCATTTCCCCCCACCTCAGCCCCCAGTCCTGATCTTTTCCTTGAGCAATGTAAAGAGCAGAGGTGGAGCTTACCAACAAATCAGCTATAACAGGAAAAGCAGGTATAATTTTGCCAATACATAGGTTTTCTAACATTATGAATTTTCATGAAGTGTCACAAACGTGTTTATTATGTTTGTTGATTATACATCTGCTTCTCTGATACGCAGGCAAAAAATTATATAGCTGAGATGTCACTTTACACTTTTCTGCTGAGTGTTTTCATCTGCCAAAAGCATAAACAGAGAGGGTAACTCAACAGAATTTCAGTATCACTCAGCTTTGATTAAAATCTTTGCTTACATTCTTTTTTTAAACAGATATTTTATCTATGGAAAATCTTATGGAACTTGATAAATGATATGCAACAGCACCATACTACAAGGTACATTAAAATGTCACTGTCTCTCTAATTACCATGCAGACAGGCATCTCTCCCTAATTCATTAATAGAACAATAAAAATTAAGATATTCCTTAACATAAAATTTAAATTAGAGGAGCGATTTGCAAAAAGACTAGAGAAGGATGTTGTTAATTAAGCTTCCTTGCGATACTTACAAATGTATTCTTTAAAAGAGGGCTCATTAATGTCTATGCTGTAACAAACTTTTCATTTCATAAGCTCTTGAGTTAGAGATTTACCAGAGTGAAAATGTTGAGTAGCTGATAACTGAAGCATAAGGAATTGGCTGCTGCTGCTGCTCTGATCTTGGCTCGGCTCTGCTCCATGGTTTGAGAGAGATTCCACATTTATGGCATGCTCAAGACATGGTAACGTTACAAGCTGTGCTCTGAGCAAGAGACACATTAAGAAACCCTTCTTCTGCCTGAGCATAAAACATGTTTGATTTGTCAGGGAAACTGAAGTCAAGATGCATGTGATAATGGAGATGAATTGACAAAATGGTATGTCAATAAGGATAAACAGTTACAGGTTTGAAACTGGGCTGCTGTTGCTCCAAGAGCACTCTAAAGCTGAGATTACTGCATTGCAGAAGCGTATTACTGCAGCAGTGTAGAAAGAAAACATATTATTATCAGTTCAAATAAATCCTCTGGGTGGAGGAATAATTTTAGGCATTTTTCAGGTGATGTTATCTCCCAGGCTCTCTCATCTCTTCTGGGAAAATGGACTGAAGTGTTGAGATATGTAGCCTGGGAGGTACATATCTCAGACCACAGATTTGTAAAGTTGACAGCTGTGCTGTCTATCCACTCAGAGAAGAGACGCTGCTTGGTGGGCTGAATTCACAGGTTCCTCTTTGGTCCCTGTGTGAACAACGCTCCTTTTTAAGATAACATGTTTTGGACAAGAAAAAGCAACCAGAACTTCGGGGTTTCGTCCAGTGACATGAAAGTGCTTTGGAAATGTTATCACTTTTATGGAGTCCTCAGAGTTTTCAGGAAAGGGCAATAAAAAGTCACTAAAAGCTTAGATGGAATACATAAAGTATGGAAAGATTCAAGCTTCGGAGACATTTAGAGAATAATTTTAAATTTGGAATTGGGTTTTGAAAACCTAAGGATATTTGCAACATCCCCTGTGGTGGAAAGCACCCCCTTTCAGTTTGCAACATCCCCTGTGGTGGACAGCAAGAATAATACAGGAGATAATGGCAATACAGTGACAAACTCATAACAAACCCACAATCAACTAAAACTAATGAATTTCCTTTAATGAAGTGTTCCTTGAGTTTCACTTCAACTAGACAGATTTCTCTGTGGGTTTTTGGTTTTCTTTTGAATTGATAGAAATCATTATTAATGCTACAAACAGGTTAGGAAGCCTGAAACAGCTGAAAAGCCTCTCACAAACAGTTCTGGTTAGCCTACAATTACAAGAGAAAATGCCTGACTCATCAGATTAATTAAAATATCAGCAGATCTTTCATTTCTTTTTTCTCTTGTTTTGTTGTTTGAACTGAATTGGTGAGACCTTGGAGCATAGGTGCACACCCAACCTGAGTTCTTATTTTGCTTCAGCCAAAATCTAGACCCTTATCAGTATCATCCAGGTCACATCCTCCTACCTGATCGCCACTGGAAGGAAATTTGACCATATAGGAGTCTGGGAACTAACCCTATTTTGACAAAGCTGTATTGAGGAAAAGATTGATGGTGTATTGTGTTTTTTCATACGCTTCCACGTACAGCAAAGCCCTTCCATCTTGAGTCTTTACTCTGTTTTTTGAGTATCTTCTTCACTAGAGATTTTAGAACACTGGGAAACTATGATTAGCTTCCTTCACCAGTTGTGTTCACTTGGTTTGCCAGCCCTGAACTGTGGATGACTAGTGATGCTAAGTCATGTATTATTCCTGAAAGAAAACCTACATGCAATAGTGTAGTCAACAGCAGATGATCAGTCAGTCTTATGTAGGTTGAACCTACAAGTTTGTAAGAACTACTGGTGGTTTATAGCCCAAAAAGCTGAGTGTTTAGCTGAAATATCCTGTCTGACATACATTTTGAATTTACACTTTCTGGTTGTTTGGAAGTGTGATTTATCATGTTTGTTCTGTATTTTTGTTTGTTTATTTTTTTAAATATTTTAATGAATTTCACTGAGTTCATAGTGTCATGCAGCATCTACTGTAAAATAGGCATAACTATTTTTTGTTAGCTGTAGAAATATTCCTCTCAATCCTATTTGCAATTGTGTAACTGTACAATTGTGTTTGATGGGAATCTGTAAAAGTGCATGGCTTATTATCTACGCCACATACTTTTTTTCTGTATGACTCTGTTCTTTTTATTTCAGCTTCAGTAATCTCAGCCATGCTTATCTTTCCGTGAACAAGGATCACAAAATTGGGTGCTCATTAATAGAGACCTCACAAATAACAAAATAGATTTTAACCTTTCCTAATGTTTTGGGACAAACTGGGTGTGAGTTTTGATTCAGACCCATAAGTATTGAGAGAGGGACCGTACACATGGGTATGGGATAACCGGGGTTCCCACCAGTTCTGTGCTGAAAGTATTCCAAGTGACTACAGGCTTTGTATGATTCCAGTTTCATACCAATGAATGAGTTTTAAATTCTGAGGTCTAAGCTGAAAACATGACTGAAAGCTTATGAGTAACTTGGTGTGTAGAACAGAAATTCTTCTTCACTAATTTATCTTTGCTGGGGAGTGGGTAAGAGGAAGAAGGAACTGAAGCCTGCAAAATGATCACGCAACACTTCAGAAGAGAGTTGAGATCCTGGCTTCAATAAAATCCTTTAAAAAAATCACTCTGGCTTCAGGGAATCTCTTGCCATATTTTGTTAGGAAACTGGAAACTTAATGTAGCCTTTAATTGATCCTGGTAACATTCCCCTGAAGAAGCCTGGATAATCCTGCACAATTACTTTGAGTTCCAGGTATCAAGTTGCAATAGTTGACTTCAAAAAGAGGTGAACAATGCTGAATTGCCAGCCTCGCTCTGCAAAATCTCCTTCATTAACAAAACAAACCTGAAGGTAGCCTGATGGTAGTTTTTGTAAGGCTATTCTCAGTTTTTGTTTTATAGAAGTCAGTAAAACTAATGATAGAAACTGTCTGGAGTTAACCCTAAGGTGATATGATAATTCAGGTTGGTCTCAATACCAACCTCCTGCTTGAAGCCAGGTCAACTCTGAGATCAGTCCAGGCTGCTCCGAGGATACAGATTGCATGTTATAGTGTTTTTTTTTGGGAATGGTGATACTTTTACTTGTTGAGCAGGCACACTGTCTTCAAATGCACCTAAGAGAACTGCTGAGTGAGACGCATTAAACAACAGGAAATCATTCAGATTCCCAGTTCCCAAGGTGGAGAGAGGGAGCTGATTGTAGCTTTTGGAACTGGAAGGCTCTGAAATTGCAGTCTTGGATCCATTCACCAGCCTGGGCCACCCTTTTGAACGATACAGCTCCTTTAAATCAGCGTAGTGGTACACAGTGGCATTACTGTATTATTATTATTATTATTATTATTATTATTATTATTATTATTATTATTTTCTCTAGTCAGGCCTGTATTGTGTGCACTCAGGAAATGAAGCATGGAAATGTTCTCGTCAAATGCTGTGATAAGCATGGGGTGAGAAGGGTATTGATGAGTGCAGACATGTCTGAGCCATCTGCTGCTGCTGCCACCCAGTAGGGATGTTGCAGGTCAGGGGTAGCATGAGAGGAGAGGGACCAGTCCCAAGGGCTCTCTCTTCAGCGTGGAATGAACACATGCTCCTACTGTTCCTGTAGGTGTTTGGAGCTCCTTGCTGTTTCCCCAAACACAAGAAATGTTAAAAGTCTTTAGTCAAGAACATATAATGTATTGTTTGAAATCTTCTCTGTGACATGTTTGATTTCTCCTTTAATCAAAGATGGATTCATATGTTGAGAATTGCTCTGAAGTCCAGATCATATGAACATATCAGCCTCAGCTTTTGCTTGAAAATACAAGTGTCTTTCTTGAAAAACATGATAACTTATTCCCAGGGTGACCTAATCTATCCCCACTTTATTCAGGACTAAAGATTTAATGCTTTCAGATTCAAATGCCAACATGAATGCCTTGTCTCTTTCGATAAGCTACATTTTGCTTTCACCTTTTTCTTAAAATATCCTAACTGAAATTACTTCTAACCATTTAGTCTGCTTCTGTTTATGTAGCTTAGGGTATATGCAATCTGTGGAGCTGAGCAAATGCAAAGGCAACAGCTTATTTTTTAGGCTAATATTTAAATAGGACAATAAATAATCTGAAAAGCAGATAAATTTCTTAGACATCCTGTTTTTGGCATAACTTGAATTTTTGTGGTCTCTTATTGCCAGCTTGAACTGAATAATTTGAGATTTGCCTGATGTTTTTCTGTCAGATATGCTTCTGACAATTTTTCATTGCTTTAATTTTTTTCTTGATGCTTTGTTGCTAGTCAGTATTGGATTTTTACAGAGGAGGAGTCTTGGTCCATAACAAGACAAGGTACCACTTAGTTTAAGTGAGAGCAGTGAGACACTGCTCTTGGGTTATGCCTACAGCATCCATAATGAACATACTCTGTACGGTTTTGAAAATGGCCCAGAATGCAATGAGCTCCAGGTCAATCTGCTGCTGTTCTACACAAAATGGTCCACAGGAAAGATGAAAGTCCACCTGATGTACTGAGCTGCCAAAGATGCTATTAACAAGACACTGGCCTCTAGATGTTCGCCAGCACATGGTCCCTTCACAGTTCCAGAAAAAAACTTTCTGATCAAGCATTTAATTTTGCTCCCACATTCGCTGCCTACATGGAAAGTACGCCTGCTAACGGGTATAGCCCTTGCACACCACTCAAAAAAACAGTGTCCAGGTATTTATTGAAAATACTTAAAGGGAATTCATTCATACGCTAAATAAATGATCAACAAAATTGTGGGTTTTGCCCAATAACACACAGCTGTGGCTTTCATTCAGCAGTTTCTGGCAGGCACTGGAGTATACCATAAATTGTTATTCAATAGAGAAGAATTTGGCATATGAATTAAGGTGAGCAATTTTATAGCATTATCCAGAGTGAATTTTCTAGTGCATGACATACTCCCTTAGGAATGTTTCCAAAAAGGCAGCTGCAAATTTTCCCTTAGTAAAATTTATCTGTGCTGGGGTCTGTTCATTTTCAGAGATTTTTATCTTCACAAGCAACTTCAAAATGCTATAAAAAATTCCAGTTGTTTACATGGATAAGACCCTGGAACAGTCCAAATTTTACCATCAGATTAATTTGCATTTAGATTGTGCCTTCCAATGGCTCTGAAAGACATTATGAATACAAATTATGTTTCACACTAGGGCTATAGAAATCTCTATTGCAACCTTTTGGGATGGCAAAATTAGAGATGCCATGACCTGCAAGCCCTTACCTCCAAGCCAAGATACCCTGTAAATCAAGCAGTAGAAGTTCTGCCCCTTCTAAAACAAAAGTCATTGTTGTTGATTAAAATGAATTGTTTTTTGCAATAGGTTGCTCTGGTGGACATTTTGTTGAAAAGCTGACATCATTTGCTTAACATAAATCTACTGTAAATGACAGTGAGCCTTTCCTGTGTTCGTAATTTCACTTGAAGAGATGATGTTTTAGTGATAACTTATGGCTAGTATTTTCACATTGGTATTTATGTTATCACTAAACCAGTGTCAAGGCACTGCCTGTAGTAGTACTCCAATATTTTTGTAGCACTTTTTTTTTCTTTTTAAATATAATATGTGCAATGAGATACATTGCAATGAGAAACCTTTACCACTGTAGTCTCTTGGGAAACTCCATTTGTCAAGCTGTAAAAACGAGATGCAGAACAAGTTATCTGCCAATTAATGGAGTAGCTGAGAGAAAGAAAGAAAGAAAGAAAGAAAGAAAGAAAGAAAGAAAGAAAGAAAGAGGAAGAAAACAAGATAGCTATATAAGCAGTGAAGGAAACTGGTTTAATCATACTCCTGCCTTACCTGAAAGTGGAAGTATGCAATATTTGGAGAGTCTGTATATAATTCATAAGAGCATCTGTAATTTGGGCCTAAATCAGACTTGGTGTTTTCCCAATGTCTGCTCAACATAGCCTAAGCCATGTGAAATGCTGTCAGCCCAATGTAAGAACTGGAAAGACAATGGATGAAATAAACACTGCTACATTGGCTCAGTGGAAAGATTTAGTGAGACTAGTGTCCTCTCCCTGATGATGGCCAGTGTCAGGTGCCCAAAGAAGGATTGTATATGGGCAGGAGAATTAAGCAGGAGCAGTTTCCTGTATCTTATTTTCGTAGCTTCTGGCAGTCTACGGCTGAAGTCTCTCATGAGCCGAAGGCTTCTTTATCATTGAGTTTAAGTGTCATTTACAGACTTCGCTGTGTGTTGGTCTGATGGCACTCGAGACCCTTCTGCTTTTAGTCCCCATAATACTACATGGCAAAGAGTTCTACAGTTCTGTCATCTGCTGTGTGAAGAAGATCTTCAGCATCTTGTCTTAAAACTTTGGCTTGATGGCACCATGTGAAATTTAACATCTCTCTGTTCACATTCTCTGTGCCTTTCAGAAATTGCAGATCCCTCATATCTGTCACTTACTGTCTTTTCCACACTAAAGAGGTCTGGCTCGCTTAATTTTTTCCCTCATAGAGAAGTTATTCTATACTACCTCCTGTCCATAAGTTTATATCACTAAAAACACATTAATAGTGATGGGTTTGTATTTCTAATTTCTTTATTAAATTTCTCCTATATATTTGGTTACTTCTAATATGTTAATATTCTTAAAAGTCTACTTTTGTTACATATTCTCAGTTTCTTTTCTAGATCTTTCCTGAATGATAAATAGCACAGAGCCCACCATTCTGCCTGTATAGTTAAGGTTATTCTTGCTGACATGTGTTACTTTCTGTTTAATGGTGTGGACTATTATCTGATACCTTGTTCAGTCAAGTGGTGATCTTTCTGTAATTCTGTGCAATACATTTTAATTTATGTGACGCTAAGAAATTTTATAATATGCATAACCTTTACTAACTTTTCAGCTTCTGCTACAGATCTGTTATGGATAAGTTGAGAAGTAGAGATCACAGAGCAGATCCTTCTCCTTTGAGAGTGGCTGTTCATTTCAGCTTTTCTTTCTTAAAAAAGCCCCAATGTTACTAATTATATATTAACTCCTGAGAGAATCTTTCTCCTTTTTCCATGACAACTTAGCTTCTTTACTTTTTTTTTTCATGACAACTTTTAGCTTCTCAATCTGTTAAAGGCTTTTTGGGAATCCAATTATAATGTATCAAATGAATCATCCTATTCACATGTTTGTTGGTGTCTTCAAAGAACTGCAATATATCTAGGAGGTATGACAACCCTCTAAATACTACCTGTTTCTTCTTTGTTATATTTATGTGTATATCTACTATTAAAGTTCCAACCAATCTGCCTGACACATAAACCTAACTAATGGTCTACAGTATCCTGTTTTTCCTTGCTCCTGAGACCTGTTTCATAAGTTTTGTCATCCGTACAACCTTCCATTTTACTGGGCTGGGAGCTCTTCGAAGCCATTGATGTGATAAATCACATACTTAAGATGTTGTATACTAGTTCCTCTAGGACTGCTGCATGTATGACATCTGGTCTTAGAGATCTGCTACTGTTTTATTGATCTGCTCCCATCAGTGGGACTTCAGTTGGAGATTTCAAACTTGCTTCATACATAAAACCTCTCTAAGCTTTTCCCTTATAAACATCAACTCAATTAATGTAGCTTTCCTGATACAGCCTTAAACTCTCCTTTTACACCTCTGACATATATTAGTCACATGAACTCTGATAAAGCTCTTGTTACTTCTATGCTTACAAGACTTTTGAGATTAATTGGGATGCCTGTAGCAAGTTGTTCAAAACAATTTCTGAATTATTATTTTTTGCATTTAACATATAAACCTCTGTATTCTTTTTATTTTTTTCACTTGGACACGACCTCCACTTCTGAGTAATGTCCTTCTGCTTGCAAGAGTCTCCTTTGGTCTGACATTTAACAATGCTAGATTTTTTAGTCTTGTTTGAAACTGTTAAAGTCTGAAACTGTACATATTTATTCTGATACTCTAGTAAAATATTTTTAGATAGTATCCTAGCTGACTTCACGTGCTTTACACTTTTAGCAACTCACCTTGTTTTCCTTTTACTAACCTCTCCCACTTTTATATAGTTTCTTAAGTGGTACTGGAGTAGGATTTTTTCCCCTTTATTCCTACAAGGTTCTTAAATTTGATTATATTATCATTACTAGCAATCATGGAGGCTCTTTGCCATAAACTTTAAACTGAATCCAGTGGAGTGCTTGGAACTACATCAAGAAATGCTTCTCCTTCTCTCAAGTCTCTAACTGGTTACTCCATGAGGCAGTCATTTATACCATGTAAGAAATAAACAAGTCAATTAGCTTTTTGCCTCACAACCCACCGTGTCACTTTTCTGGTTTCCATGGGAGTAACCTAAATCTCCCATGATTATTGCCATGTGTTTGCCCCCACAGCTTTTGTAATCAGCCTTAAAATGTCCTGGGCACCTTTTAATCCAGGGAGATCCTCTAGCTGAAGCATTTCATTTGCCTATAGACTGATTCTAAATTCACTATATTTCATTCTTCCATCAGCATGACTGCATAGATCACATTTGGATGATTTGTATTCCAATGCCACTGATTTTTCTTCCTTCTGTCAAAATTTGGAGGTGATTTGGGAGTAATTTTAGTACAAAACTGGTTGTCTAATTTCATACCTTATGTTCAAATGAGTCTTTATTTACTTAGACTGTTCTTCATGGTTTCTTCCCTGGAATTCATTGCCTTTATCCTATACCTTCTTGTGGTGTGCTTTGTCAGAAGGATGTTACAGAGGTCCTGAATTATTGTGGGAATTGGATTCCTTAGGGAAACCTAGTTAACCAGATGAGGAACTGCAGCTGTCTTGAGAAGGGAAGAGAGAGGTACTGCTTGGAATGAAGAATAAGGGAAGAAATTTAGCAGCTCCCCTCCCACCTTCTCCATCGAGGATGAGGTGAATTCCCAGGACTCAGAGAGCAGAAGAGGTCTGCAAAAATTGCAAGAAAAGAACGGACTGGAAATGGTTTGTCTTGAAAAGAATTGCTTACTGGTTTGATGTGGTTTTAATTCCATACCCTAAAAGGATAAGGGGCTCCAGGGACTGGTTTGACTACGTGTTTAGGGAGTGAGAAAATCTGAATGCCTCAGTGGGGGATTGCAGCCATGAGAGGGCACAGCAGTCCAAGAAAACCACTAATAACAACCTATTCCTAAAAACAAGTTCATTTGTTTGTTTTTTCTTGTAGGATCAAATGGAGCAATTGTTTCTGACTCAATAAAATTTCTCTGATTTTTTTTTTTTTTTTTAGGGGGCATGTTTTATCCTTATGGAGTATTTATACACTGAAACGAGCATGATCCACCAGGGTTTGTGTAGTTCTCCTGGGTTGCTTCTTGCCAGCTTGACCTCCTGGCTTCCTAACCAGCCACCTGGCTGATGACAGGAAACCAAAGAGCTCCAGAGAAACTAGAGCTTCAGTTTCCAGGGATGAGCAGCTCCAGCATGTTAATGATGAAACTGCTCCCATATACTTATTTCTGCTTGGTCTGCTGTGGATGATCTTGAATTTTCCAAGGTGTATTGCTCCTTAACCGACCTCTGGCCGCTCAAGAAGACTTGAACAGCTTCAGAAAACTGACATGGGATTCCCCTTCCTTGGGGGGCTTCAACATTTCATTTTCCTGTTCTATTGTCAAGCCATAACTCCAAAAACATTTTTTAATTTCCCATTGAATAGAAATTTTAGGGTCCGGAACTCCTCATAGCCAGTTCCACTGAGGATTCAAGAGCAAAACATATCAGCTAGCATATTTGAGGTTTGGAAGGCTTCTAGGATGTGGGGAGAAACATTGCATCTGAAATCAGTATAGTATAGGCCTACCAACTGAGTATGTGTGCCCCTGCTGTTGCTATGGATAATGACGACAGGGCACTGATACAGCCTAAACTGGGAAAGGTTGATGACTCTGTCTTAGCACTGCTTGTTTCCCACTTTTCATTTGCATTGATAAACTGAAGATAAAGATCTGTCCATCACAGGGAAATATATTTTACACCACTAAAACTGAAAAAAAAAAAAAAAAAGAGAGGTTTCTTTCCTATTATTTTTTAATCTGCATGAGAAAGTATGGCCATCTCTCTTGAGCAGCCTCTTCCTGCCTCAGTATATACACACGCTGCAGAATCAGAGCAGTTGAAATGAGAATGTTTTATTCCAAGGTACCACAAGGTCATCCTATGATTACAAAGCATATTAACTGTGTTTGAAATTTTTTTATAAACTGGACTTTTAAAGGCACGGGGATTTTCATTAAGTTGCCAGAATAGATTACAGTGTCATTAGAAGTCAGTGCTAAAATCTGTTCATCACAGTGGATGCAGTAATTATCTCTCCTCTGTTGGCTACTTCTTAGCTGAACTGTGCTGATATAAGGAAACACATTGACACAAAGAAGCAAAAGCTCTTTTGAGTATGGAAAATTTCATTTGTTCTGTGAGTATTTTCTTTTTCCCTTTTCTTTGGTAGTCAGGTAAATGTGGCATGGGAATGTGTACAGAAAAACATTTGTCCTAAAGAGGCACAATCAATTTGAATCAATGTATCAGTCAGTGACTGCACAATAATTTTTCTGTGTTAGAAATAACCCCTGAAAGTCTTATGATTGGAAAAGTCTGGGGAAGAAACTGATGTTTTTCTTTTCAGGGAGTTTACAACATTGTATTTATTCAACAGTACTCTGCAGTTGCTCTTTCTTCAGCTAAATCAGATGCTTTCTCCATCTGTTGTGAGTGTGGGCCTTCCACAAGAATGAGAAGCTATGTATGGGAGTGTATATATATATATATTTATATATATAGTTAGTTAGTTAAAAAAAAATAGCCATCCTTCAAACTTCTGTAGTTTTAGGAGTAGTCAGAATTCTTGAGACCAAGCTTCAGCTGTGATTTGTAACTGAGCTTGACTGAACACAACTTGATTTTGTGTCTTAACTCCAAAATCTGCCACTTTGACAGGGAGTGAATGGACTTAGAAAACTGGTGTTTGCAAGAAGTACATTTAATGCACACAGTTTTTTCACCCTTTGATTTTCCTTCCTATTGTTCTCTAACTGTGCAAGTCTGTAATTTCTAAAGATAAACTCATAGAAGGAGTTGTACTGTGGGTAGAATAACACTTCCTGCTATTTTGGAATTTGAGCTATTTCTATGAAAAATATTAAAATATTAAAACTGAGGTGTATGTGATGCTTTTACAGTGTCTTGGATCTGTTTTCCCTTTGCTATTAGGTGAGCTCTGAAAAGGTTAACAGAAACTTAAAATAAATGTGTATTTTAAAGGTGCTTTTTGTTCTCATGGGGCTTTTCCTGGATTTGTGTCAGATGCTTTCAGTATTTTCAAAATAAAACACATTGGTTTTGAGCAGTGGAGAATTCATTTCAGAGATATTAAAAATAATGCTATGATCAGGCAGGAACGATTGTAGGTGTTAAAGGTGTTTTTAAAATTATAACCGTAAGTGATTTCCTGTTAAAAAAAGTCCATTTATCAAAATATGTTTTTAAAGGAATACTTGAATCTTTCTATTGAGCACAGGCCTCTGTTCTATCTATGTAAAGGACCATATTTTCTGTTTCAGCCCCATGCGAAAAACAAGGTTTACGTTTTCATGGCCTATGCTACTTCTGGACATTGGTCTGACATTCTCCTCCCTAATTCTGTTTATGATAAACTTGTCGTTTAAACTAAGCTCTTTAACTCTCCAGACTGTGAAGTGAGACTTTTTCTGCAGATCACCATGTTCATGGACAGCCAGGCCCCTGGAGTCAGTAGTACAAGCGCCGACAGACCCTAGGAGTCATTCTTCTGAATTGAAAGGAAATCTTCCAATTTTTAGTACTAATATTTAATTTTATTTTTTTTAAACTATTAGGAAGGTTAACATGGGTGAACAGTATGCAGGAATTGTATTTTAATGAGTTTTACCCCTTCTGCTCCCTACATTTTTTCCCCCTGAATGTTGTCAGCACTTTTTTTTTTCTTTAAAAATGTGTTTGTTATTATATGTTAATTATGGAAAAATGTGCATGAATAATTCTTAGGAGAATTTGTAAAATATGAAAACCAAGACATTTTTACTCTGTTGTGAGCTCAACATACAGTTTCCTTCTATGATCATTTCTCAGTTCAGTCATGAAATCAACTATTGGTGTGAACAATTGCTATTACAAATCTGAGTTTAATTTTCTGGGTCCACTCTATTTTCCTGCTGTTTCACTCAAAATATATGTATAAAATGAGCTCAGGAGGTATAGGAATGCCACTGAGGAGAACAAATTGGATTAATATTTGAATCTGTTATTGAAAATGTTCGGTTATTTCAAGTGGTGAGAGGTGGTGTGTGAGGTAAGATGACTATTGAAATATTTTTTCTGTTCACACTCCCTTCCTGTCCTTGATCTGTTTTTCTGGTTGAGAACAGAAATACTGAATTTCAGAGGGGAAATCAGTCTGCCTGGGTCTAAGAGACTGCCATAACTATGAAGAATGGCAGTACCAGACTGGATAAGGTCCACCACCCTATCCAATGTTGTCTGTATCAGTGATGATATGCAGACAACACTAGCACAAGTAGGTACTGGGCAAATATCTTTAATACTATGGCCCCTCCCCCCAGATTAAATCCCAACATCTCTTTCTGGCTCAGGGACCTACTTATTCTGTCATAGGTTGTCTGCTTGGTAGTTCGGTCTGGATCTTTTTGGCAACTTCTTCCCATCAACTCGTGCAAACTTCTTCCATTCACAACATCCTTTGACAAGGACAGCCTTACCGTGGTTGCACGAAAAGCCATCTCTTTCTCTCTATTTTGAACTTGATTTCTGTTACTTTTGTCTGGGTGCATGCGTTGTTTGTGGCTGTGGAGAGTGGACCATTGATCCCCCTCCACCCTCTCCATGCTGTTTGTGACTTTGTAGACCTTGAGTGTAGGTGCTTTAAGTTCTTCCTCTTCCAGAGTGAAGAGGCTCAGACTCCTCACTTGTTCATTGTATGGAAGCTATTCCAAATCTCTCAGCAGCCTTCCTGGACCTCTCTGAACCTTTTGCAATTTAAATGTCCTCTTCAGAATGGCTGCACGCAATTTGAAAATTATGTGTGGACCAAGCATTGATACAACATCACCAAAGTGATTTTGCTTTGTTCTCTCTTCCTTTTCTGATTATTGCTGACATTTTCACTTTGCTTTTATAGAATCACCCATCATAAGAGCAAGGTCTTTCTCCAGAATGCTGTTATTTCAGAAACCACCACTGTCTATTCAGATCTATGATTGTCTTTCCCCACATGCATCACTTTACAGTTATATACAATGAATTTCAGCTACTGTTTCATTGCCCAACCATTCAGTCTTGTTGGACACTTCTGTAATTCTTCACAGTCTGCTCATGTCCCTGTTCTTCTGCACAACTTAATGTCATCAGCAGTCTTCACCTCACTCCTCATACCTTTTTTAACAATGCCTGCACGTGTTAAATAGCGAATTTCTCAGCACCAGTAAAACTGAACTGTTGAGCTCCCTCTGTTGTAAAAACTGACCACTTACTCATACCCCATTTCCTTTATTTTCATTAATTTATTAATTCAAGGACTATCCTTATCCAATAGTCACTTAGCTTCCCCTGTCACCCCTAGCTAAGAAATCACAGAAATCTTGGTCTGTAGCTTCCCTACCATGAACCTAAATATTTCCCCTGGAGTGCCCATCTGTTGCCAGTGTCACTGATGCCCAGGCTCTTTCCCCAGGCTTCCTCTGACCCTGCCCAGGTTTCCTGTGAAATTCACCACCTTTCTTCTTGTAAGGCAAGCTCCCCTGCGGTCCTCTCCAGGGTCACGCACCCTGTTGTTTATTTGCCTGATGATTGAATCTTCCACTGCTACAACCTGCTTCTTCCTATCTGGTCTTTGATCTTCCCCTCACTTTAATTTCCTTTGAAGAAATCTGTCCTTGGATGTAAAAATGTAGCTTCCAGGAATTTTCTTTTTGGTGAAGCTTTGTTTTGAAACAGAAGAGGAAGGCCTCTTCTGTTGCTTCCTCTGGAGACCTTTCCTAAAATCCAGGTGCTTCTCCGGAGCATGCATCGAGCTCTTGCTGTGAGGGCTAGCAGCATACAAACTGAGATACTCCACTTTGCAGGCATATGCTGATGAGAGGGATAAAGACCTACATAGAATATTTTAATAAAAACAGAAGATAAAAGGATCAACTAATCTCCAGACTTGGGTACTTCATGCTTTCGCATACTTCTCCTGGACTCAACTTTAATGTCTAGAAGGAAAATCTTCCTTTATTTTGTATAGGATACTTTCCAAGGTTGTGGTACTCCATTTGCACCCATAGCCTGCTAGTTTTCACTCAGCCTTAACAACACTCCAGTCTGTATATTCCAATGTGCATGACTTTTGAAAGAAAAAGGAGTGTGATATATCTTGTAGATTCAGAAGAAACCTACTTGCTTCCAGGCACAAAAAGAATGGGCAAATTAAGAACTGGCTCTTTTCTTTCCTTCCCTTCTAGCACTAAATTTCCAAGGAGAACCTGATGGCATTGATTCATCGAGGCTGGCTGAAATACATGTTGCAAACAACTCTTCTTGAGTCTCAGCTGAATTATATAGATTTTTTGAGGGCAGTGAAGAAGAAATTGATTTTAAAAATGGTACCTGGGAAAGCTTGATTTTCTTTTTTCTAGAGTAAATCAATCACTTCTATGTTTGTGTGTCAGATCGTTACATATTACTGAGCAAACCTATGAAAGCCTAAGAGATGCCAGCTAATTGCTTGTGACTGGACACTCTCTGGTCTGAACTGCTGCTGATATGCAGCAGCAGTGATTTACAGCTCAGTTTGGATCTCTGGTGGATCTCTCTATGAAATGAAAACTAGAATTCATGTAAGAAAATTGAGAAAATATCTTTACTAAGATGATTAAATTATTCAACACATCAGTGTTAGATTTGCAGTGGAATGTCTTTGAAATGATAAATCTGTGAATGTGCTCTGATGCCCTGTGGAGGAGGTGGGGAAGAAGAAGAAGGGCAGCCAGGTAGTTTGATATGAAGCACACACACATGCTTCATTGTCAGCAAAGATACTTGGAGAGTTAAATATCTGACATGGAGTTCAACTGTTGTTGGTTTAACAGGAAGCAACTGTGCTTCTCATGAAGGCTGGAATAAAATCTAAACCATAGCCAGACGCAGCTCTGAGCACTGAGGGGATGGCCTCTGAGACCTCTTTCCCTAGTGTACTGATGAGTGGTTGTGACTGTCAGTGCCCTTCATGGCTTGGAGAGCAACTATCAGTAGCTGCCTTCTCTTTTTGGAGCACACTCTAGGCTTTTGGAGTCCTAGGGTCCTGCAGCCTGGCAATTTTAGGATTTTCTGTGTTTTTCTTCTTTTTTCTTTTTCTTTCTTTTTTTTTTTTTTTGNTTTTTGGTGATGGTGGAGCTGGCTTTGAAAGGCAGTCTCTTTGTGGTGCAGGGTCTGGTGGAAGACCCTGAGCCACTCAGCTGTGCTGTGGATTTTACAGGTGGAGGAAGCAGGGAAGAGCTTGAGATTTTTCCCTTGTAAGAAAGGAGGAAAACCAAAACAAAACCAAAAGAGAGGGGAAGAATCTGCTGGCTGGGTGCCACCCTGAATGGCCTCGTTGTTTTCCTGCTCATGGACCTAATTAAGAGACTTCATTTCTACAGGCGATGGCAAGACCTAATGGCAGCAAATAGAAGATCATGAACACATGGGGCAGGCCTGTGATGTGGCTTTCTGGAATGAGAGATTGCAGTTGCGGGAGAGGGAGAGAAAGGATGAGAAGGAGTATGGGGAGCAGAGAGAAGGAGGTCCCTCCACAGAGTCAGAAGCAGCAGACACAGGAAGGAGTTTTGTTTCCTCCCAGGAACACTGGGAAGAGCTGGGGAGAGTTTGATTTCAAAGTCCAACAATGCAGCTATGGCATTTGTTTCCAATTCAGCAGGAATGAGCATATGGTTTGAACAATTCTTTCGAGGTTCCTGGCAAGGGGAATATAACTCATCTCATCTGGTTGTTTTAGTAGATCAAATGACACAAAAATTTTCACTCAAAGCCTAGGGTATCCTTCTGGCAGCCAGAGACCATGCACATCTTCATAGATTTGCTATTTGCTCTAATGTGGACCAAGAGCTGCGTGCTGTGTAGAAAACTGCTTGCTTACAAAACAATCTTATTATTGTCAGATGTTGGCTCCCTGCCCACTTTTACATAATTCAGGCTTTTCTTTGCTCAAGATGTTACAATTTAAAGGTGCTTTAGAAGTTTTATTTTAAAAGCCTTGATAATACTTTTCTCCTTACTCTTTCCCCCCCTTGCTCAGAGTGGCTCTTCCGCCAGCACATGCCGCAATCTGGTGTATGTGGTGTGTGTTAATGTGTACAATCAAGAACAGCAAAACTTCTTAGCTCTACCTCTGGGCTGATTTGAGCAAGAATGAAAATATCTGTAATGCCATGCTGCCTGCATCCTGGTGACTCACATATACCAAATACAATGTGCATCTCTGTTTCAAATGCTGTCCTACATAGTGAATATAACATTTTTTTTTCCTTTTTTCTTTTTTTTTTTTTTTAATTTGAAACTTTAGGTAATAGGTTAGGTAAGTGTCCAAAGACTGATAACTGATAACAGAGGCTTAAGCCAAGCAACTGATACATCTCTCTAAGCAAATTTCTCCATGTGGCTACTGGTGCTTTACTCATAGACTTCATCCTTTATCCACAGATCAAATAACAGTCTAAGAGGTGTCATAATAAGCCTGTGATATATTCCTTATTGAATCTGCAGTGGGTTACCCAAAGCTGCAATGAGCAAAAATTAGTTTTACAAGATTATCCTAGCAGATTACCAGCAGAGTCAGAAATGGGGTGCTTCAGTTCTATCTCTGAGCTTTTTGCTTTACTTGCTTCAGAGACAGGAGTTGCATAACTTGCCTAATTGCAGTCTGGCTACCTAAAAAGTGCAAATCTAGGCGAGGCTGATTTTCAAGGCTCCCTGTATTGCCAGTGAAGAGAGAAGGACAAATTCAAGTGCCAGCTCATCCCATCTGAAGGGAGGCAGGCCAAGTGGGGAGACCTTCTCCAAAGGTCTATGTATGGTGTTAAAGGAGGAACCAAGGCAGCTCACTTACAGATGAACTTCTCTGCAGCCCAAGCCATGCACATGCTTGACACTGTTGTTTATGTCTAACTAATGACTTCAGTTGTCCATTTACCTGAAGAACAGACCATGGTCCATAATTCCTTTTATTATACAGTATACTTTCCAATTCTACAGCCAGGAAATTCAACAGTGCTTAGAAGATTGTAGTGGCTTAAAGGAAATTGTGCAAAAATCAACACTGTTCATCTGAGATTCTCCTCTAGTTCTACACCAATATCAGAATAATGCAAGTTTAAAAAGGGCAAATGTAAGCCTGTTATTTCACTATGTTTTTGGAGAAGCAATATTGCAAATCACAAGATAATCTTCCAGAAGTGCAATTGTGTGAGCTGGTGATGAAATATTCTTCCCCTACTACCCTTCATATTTAGGTTTTTGAATGAACCATTTCCACTGGGAGATCAGTTCCAGGGTATTTTATTACGCAAATTTACAATTTTCCAGTGACATTTAAAACACTTTAAAAAAAAACAACAAAAAAACCCTTTCATGCTTAGAATAAACACCATTGTAAGCAATAGAATAAACAAATGACGGTAATAGCTGTAGGAAAAAATAAGTGATAATAAGTTATTGTCATTTGGGGACTGAGAGCTAGTTTATATTTGATGTATTTACTGTATTTTTCCTTTGATTTACTAAATGGATAGGATTTATTTCTCAAAACACTGTCCTACAAGCATCATAGTGATTAGAGCAATACGAGTAATATGAGTCTCTTGGACAAATAGAATAAAGCTACCTCTCTTTTGGTGGACAACTCCACCAGCAGTCATCCTTTTTTGTGATGACTGTGAGCTAAGAGAATCTGTTTACCTAAAATGGGACTTTTGTTCTGTGCTGTCCTATTGCTGTGCCCTTTATCAAGGCCTCTGAAGGCCACAGTCCACAATTTGTGCCTAGCTATACAATTTGCTTCTGAGCATATCTCTTTCCCATATGCTAAAGCATAGTTTTTATCTCTGTTGGTGTCTCATCTGTAACACAAGAGTGCAAAATCTTTCTCCTGCTTCAGAGTCTGAATTCCTTGGCCAATATTAATTATGCACTATGCTGGGACTTGTATGATCAGATGTTGCCCTTTATTTGCCAGTTGAGGTAAAGACTCACTGTCTTATGCTTCCTGGAGGACCTAGTTGGTAATGAGATCTGGTTGAAATTAGTCATTTTTATGTTTTTAGATACATAAATGTTTGGAAATCCATTTTGGTTTGACTTAAAATGAAAACACATTGCTTTAAGATTTCATGCGAAACAAATAATTGCTTAAAAAAATTAGGATGTGTAAATAAGCAATCACTTGTTTTGAAATACAGGCATTTCAGAACAGATTAAACATAGAGTGTTTTGAGAGTTTCTTTTGATATTTTTTCCATAATAAAAGGAAGGTTTGTCTGAGATGTCATGACATAGTGTACGAATAATATAAAAAAATCCTCCCTAAACAAAATTCCCTAAAAATCAGAACATGTTCTGAAATTAAAAGAGTCATGATGCTTCTCTTTTGAAAGTGTGCTCACTGGAATCAATGCATTTTTCAAAATGCCGTACTTCAAAGCAAACATTTTTAAAACATTTGGGTGAATGCAGTTGACAAGAGCTTGTTTTCTGGGACAGATATCACTTAGAAATACAAAAGGCAAACACAACCTTGTTGACCAGTTGTTCTCTGCTACTGAAGAACTATTGAATGAAACTTTTAATCTTTTTTTCTTCCCCTAAACTTTGCTGTTTTTCAACAGAGAAGTACAGACATGTCGCAGCAGGCACTCATTTGGCTGTTGCACTGAAAACATAAGATCAGCAGAAGGAAGTCTGCCAACCTTTGCTTTCCCCTGGGCTTTTGTTTCCCCAAATCTCACTGTGTGCACTGTTTGCAGGTGTGCATGCACCCACATGCACAAGGGAGGGAATTGCAACTCCCTGTGTGCATTTCCCACCAGGTGGTGCTAATGGAAGAATCTCATCCAAGCCGGTGGATCCATTGGTACGTACAGAATCAAGAAAAGGGGCACAGAATACCAGTTAAGATGGGCTGGGGACTATCTAGCTTTAAGCTTTAAACATGTCGCTTCTAGCCCATTGAATTAAAATTCAGTCCATGCATTGTTACAGGAGGACATATATGCAATGTTCTAACAGAAATAATAATCATCGGTTATTCTCTAATGAGGAAACTGCAGAAAAACCAGCCTTTATTTCATTAATATCTTCTTTTTTTCATCCACTTTCAAGATTGTTTAATAGTTCATAACATTGCTTTTCAGAAATATAGAGCTGTGGATGGAGGGAGGAGAGGGAAGGGAACAAATAGTTCTGGGTTTTATTATTGAGTACCAATTTGACTTGAGTAGATCCTTCAGTTTTACTGCATCCCTGGTCATAGCATGCATGTAAAAATGATCAGCAATTTCTAGCTTATTTGTAAGATCATGCTAATACTGTTTGCATTATTTGATGAGGGGATCTTTAGAAATGCATAATGTCACCACACAGAAAAAACAATCAGTTAAAATTGCATAAGCTTGTTTTACATTATCATTTGAGTAAAACAATATACTGAAACATAAGCTTCTGTTCAAAGGATCATTTTAAACAACATTGCTGAAAAAGCCTTTAGGTCTGGAGTTTTCCAAAATGGTCAACACTTTCCTACCACTGGAGCCAAAGGTGAAACTCTCGTGAGTCAGGAAATGCAGTGTGATTTTTCAACGCCCCACTCCAGATACTTGCTTGATCACTTCCTAAACCACAACAGAGCTGAAAAAAAAATAATCACAACATTTGCTCTGGAGAAAGGCCTAATCAGCTTTCACACCCTAAAATCTACTAATTAGAGTGGTTTTGGTTCCTGAAGATGTCAATAGAAGATATGAATGATGTCACTGTCAACTATTTTTAGAGCCTGTAACACAGGGCAAAAACATTGAAATCTCTGTCAACAGCATCTTTTTACAAGAAAGAAGTGGAATTTTTTTCTTTGGCGCCCCTGAGTAGTGAACTGCCTGTGTGACATGCAAATATTGCGATGCATTTGAAAGGAAAATGTGTAATTACACTGGGACATGGCTGAGCCAGTTCCTTCAGAATCAGGAAACTGTGTGGCTGGGTGCTGGATCCAGGATCATTAAATCTCTCAGAGCATTCTTCATAGATAACTTTTTTTTACTGTTGGTAGGTTGACAAGTGAGCAAAAGCCCCTCACTTGACAGGTAAAGTTCGAAATGGTGAATCTCTGTAGCAGTGAAACTCCCATGCCCTATCTCTTTCTACTGTCTTTGGAGGTGGCAGTCTGCTTTTACAAGTATAGTTTTCTCCTAAAATATATAGATGTCCTGGATCTTCTTTCTTGGAAAAAAGGATAGGGATCTTGGTGCAGGGTGTAAAGAGTTGTCACAGCTTTAGAGATTACTAATGAGAAACTGGTAATGGGACTGATATGCCTAAAAGTAAATGTTTAGCTTTTGGACACCTACAACGTAAACTAGTCATCCTGCTTCTTTAGGGTCACTTCTGGAAACAGGCAATTTCTAGAGCACAGCCCACATTTTTTTTAGATGTTCTTCCTAAGGTGAGATGACTCATAAGTCAACTGCCTACACAGGGGCTGATGAATCCCACCCTTTCCACTGTTGACTCCAACACATATTCCAAATACACAGATAAAAGTCATGCGTGCCGCCTCCCCCTTGGCAACATGCAAGCTCTTCCTTGCAGAGCTGCTTTGCAGAGAGGAATTGGGAACAGTGTATCTTCTTGGTTCGCTCTCCAGCCACTTGCTGTTAGATGTCCCTCTCACTCTTTCATACACTGATACCTCAGGGATTTCCAGACCATCCAGAAAATAGGCAGAATGGACACAAAACTATCTGTTGATGAAAACAGTTTAGTATGAGTGGAAGGAAAGGTTGCCTGTGGCTAAGCGACCCTGTCCACCGAAGTATGACTTTGCTTCTGATGCTGTCCACTTTAGTGCAACTCTGGGGCACCCTGGCAGGACTATTTACCCCATTCACAATCTGACATAGTCAGGCCTCTTGAAGGATTCATCTCCTCCAGTAGAAAGCATAAATATGTAAGCAGGAGCTATCAGTGCCTGTGTGGGGGGTCCCAAAGTAATAAGGAATCATGCTGGTCCAGATGGTATAACCCTGAATCTGATAACTGCAGTGGGATTATAATCAGTTTCTTCGGATAAGATTGGACTATTCTCTTCATTAAAAATAATGATACAGTAGTTAATTCCTTTTGTTTTTACACTAAGAAGTAAATTTTGTCTGAATATATGCGTATGTGTGTGAGATGTTATCCTTGTTCTGCATTTAAGAGAAGTCTGACTTGAGGCAGATATATAGACAACTCCCTGGATTACTGTCTTCACTACTAGAACTAGGCTCTGGTGTTGGTGATTGATGTGAAAACTGACTGAAGCTGAGACAGGGGTAAGGAACAAAAAGATCACAACTCAAGACTCTTTGAGTAACACTGACTAGTGATTTGTGCTCTCTTTCTCTCAGTAATATCTGGCTTTTAAAGAGGGATTGCACTGAACAATTAGCATGGCTTGGTGATGAGGAACAAATTATTTAATCAGGGAGGCTGCTGGTGAACTGTGACTGAAATGATGCAAAACAAGAAGTTCTCAAATTTAAGGGCTGGAAGAACCTTCATAATTATGTAGCAAGGTGTTCTTCCTAAGAGAAGCAATAAGTAAAATCTTGTATTAAGGTAAATGATATCAGTTTGATCTTTTCTTGACCTTCTCAGGAGACTTTCAATCTCCTGTGACTTTCTGGGATGACATGCCAGACCTCATCCAGACATGGAGTCAGGACTCAGCAAGGGTGCATACTAGTATCTGAGTGGGAAGTACTCTTGAATCCCACAGTCTAGATGTAGCTTCAGGAAAGATTTCCTTTCCCCTTGTTTTTGTTTTTTGTTTGATTGTTAGTTCCTCCCCTTTTCTTTCTCCCTTTTGCATCTTGTGAACTCTGAACTGAATTACTGCAACTTACTTATGTGAGCACTTCTGCTTGGTGTAAGTGACCAGTGAGGGGAATGTGATGTGTTGATCTCACAACAGTCTTTGAAGGAGAAAACACTTACCTTAGAAACCATTCTAATTCCACACTAATTGTATGCAAGCACAACTCTGCCAGCGGAGCTGCAAGAACAGGCTTCCTCTTGCCAGTGAAAACCCTTAATAAGGAGACAGCATTATATCAGGATTTTTTCAGCTAGTGTGGTGTGAAGAAAACTAACAGAAAGCAACAGCTGACCAAGTAGATTGTTGAGTTTCTCAGCTGCTCTGTGATGGGTGAAGGAAAATTGAAGTTAGACAAAGAGTTATTTTTAATTTATTGCAGGAGTGTTAATTGTGCTTAGTATGCAGAAGTTCAAAAGTATTTTAGGAAACTCAGCTGGGGCTGCCAAGGTCTTAAATTCAGATCAAGCCATGAAGTCTGGAGGTGTTTCTCTCATACCTGGGGCTGGGAGAGGTTTGCTTGTGTTCAGGGATCCTTTCTCTTTGAGACCAAGACCTTTTCATTCATTTTACTGCACCAATATTGAACTGGAAGCTGCAATGATTTTCTAATGCCCAGGTTACTAAAGCACTGGCAGCTTTTTATATCAGTGCATGTTTAGTTTGGGCAGACAAACCAAGGGCAAAACTGAGGAGTATTCTTCATTTACATTTTATTTCCTTAGTACACACTGAAGAATAATATAAATCATGCTGTCTTTGTGTGATAAAGAGAAAACAGTGCAAGGACCTGGCAGCTGAAATTTTGAAATAGCCATCTAAAACCAAAACAAGAGCAAATCCACAACCCATTTTTTGCTGGATACCACCCTCAGTCCTCCAATCAACCCTATATGTTGTGGGCTATGCATCATACATTGTAAAAATATCTAGCTGTGCTTTCCTCACTTGCGTTCCCAGACAGCTGGAGGCTGGATGATAGTATGCCATTAAATACAGTAACAACTCCGAGCACTGCCAACATAGAGCTCTAAAGAAGAAAAATTGAAGTGATTAACTGTTTTAAAAGATTTCTCTTCTGGACAGAGAAAAAGAAATATCCCTTTTAAGTATCACTAACTGTCATGTTCTCCAACCAGAACAAACAGCCAGGACCTTCTGGCATAGGAGGCTGAAAGTAAATTTGATCTTTGGTGTAATAAAATTAACAAGTTAAGAGCCTATTCTGCTATTATTTTTCATAGATTAGTGGCATCTTGAACTATAGGTGGCAAAGTGTGATTAAACGAACAAAACCCCCAGTTGATACAAAGGCATGGATAGAACTGATGACAGAGCTCATAGGCCTAGGTCTCATCTTACATCTTTTACTTATTATTTTTTTCATTGAAATGTGTTTACACTCTGTAAGCAAGGGCCAATTTATCAGTGATGCATGCAATGGCTGAGGAGAATCAGCCAGCGTAACAGCAGAATGCTTTCCTAAACATCTCACAGCTATGTCAAAGCACATTTAACAGTCTAAACAACCACAAGCTTTTAAAAAAGCACATTGAAAAACTGCCACCTTCCCCATGGATTTTCATTCTATCAGAAAAACAGTCAGATTCAATTATAACCAATTAGATATTTACTAATTCCAGGAAAACTGAAATTGGTATGAATGTTGTGTTCTTTGAGGAAAAAAAGATGACTTCACACAACTATTTTTTACTTAGAATTAAAACCTAGATAAAAGCAAAAGCTTTCAGAACTGTAGGGTATTTTGACAACAAAAAGCTTTTTTTACAATTAAGGTTGCCATATACAAAGCAATTTTTCACAATTTTCTCCTTTTTTTTTTCCCTAGCAAAAAACACCCCTCCAAAGTTAATTGAGTTTGAAAAACTAATAAATTATTTTTTCCTTGTTGAACCACTCCCTGCTCTCCCAATTAATCAGTTTAACTTGCTTTCATTGGAATGTGTAAAGCATAAGTCAACAGTGGAGAAATAATAATTAAATCCTCATTTTATCACAAACTTTTGGGCTTAGATAACAGGCGTTTCCCATCTGCTACTGCAGAGAGGGGCCAGAAGGGGGAAGGCGACTGAAAGAATGGGTTGCACAAGGGTCTGCTTTCCCAGTCATTTGACCCATGCCAGGCTATAGGGCTGAAGAAGTCACAGACCCAGTCAAAGCAGTAAAAGAAAGAGCAGTCTTCACCACTGGAACTATTATGGAGCAGTTTGTGTTTCCTGAGATGCAGTACTGCAGAAGCATGTGGCCAGGTGGGACGTAGGGCTCTCCTCCATATGTCCTGCCCTAGTTTTGCTCCTAGGAAACCTGGGCAAGAGTAGGAGCTGCTTTGTCCTGATTGATTGCCGGCTGGGATTGTTGGGCGATTAGTACACAGGATGCACCCTGAAAGAGAAATCCTGGTTTGGTCAGCAGACCTACCAAAATTTCTTAAAGATACTTGCCACTTGCAGCCTGGCTTTGTAGGGGGCAGCAGTGTGGACCTGGGGTAGATCCTGGGGGAAGTGCCAAGATCACTGTAGTGAAGGCTCAGTGCTAATGTTATCTTGCTTACTTTCCAAATTTCATGGTTACATTGTTGCTCTGCAGGCTCCTTCAGAAAGCCAGGTTCATAAGGAATGTGCATGTGTATTTACTGAGAAGCGCTTGGAGTTTTTTGGCACATGAGGGGAATTACCTCCCTAGTTTCTCAGCCTTTGGAGCTACCAGTCAATTTTACATGTGGAATGGCATGCGCTCTCTCACCAAGTGTGACAAATGCACTTTGACCTAGAAAGACCTTCTCTTCTTGTGCCCATAGCCTTGATTGTATCTTCATCAGTTGATACAAGAATCTGGGCCAGAGTATCATGAGATGCAAATGATGAGATTTGTGAGTGGGCATTAGAAGTGCTGTGTTTGTTATTTATGAGTTAATAACACCATTCTTATAAATGATGTATCAATGACTGGTTGCTTAGCAGAAACATGGTCCAAAAGCCAGGCCTGCAAATGAGATAAAGTTTTGAAGAGCAGTTCTATTTCTGTGGCTAAAGCAATGGATTTTTCAGTGAACTCAGTTGCCAAGAACCTCTACACACAGTACATTTCCACATTTTTCAAAAGATTAAAATTCTGTAGTGGTCAAGTTTCCCTCTGTGTAGAACAAACACACTCATGGTGTGGCCCACACATATGCCTAAACTTACTTGAATATAAATAGAAACCTACAATTTTGTTTTGTTTTTTTTTTGCATGCAACTAGTATTCTCCCATCAGTTACCAATATTTTTTGGGTTCATTTTCTATGTGAGAATTTTATATCATGCAATATGGTATTTGTGCTCCAGAAGGCTGAGCCAAAAGTGTTAGTGAAGTAAAGAAAGAGTTGAGAAGCAACCTCAATGAAAACAAATTCTCTCACTATTTTATTCTTTCTACTCTCTTTTATCATATTTAGAGGAAGGTTCATCTGCAGATTTCTAGAAATCTGCCTTCTTAAAAGCTGTATTGCCCTTGTAATCCTTTTCGTGAATGCTTTAGTATGAGTGAACAAACAAACATGTAAAGATTTTTTCCTTTCTGTCTTTCACTTAATTTCTTAGAAGCAATTTTCAGACAAACATATTTTTTAGAAAATGTGCAGGATATGAATCTGAATCAATTGAGACAACTCTAAGATGCTCAGAGGCAAACACTGCAATATGCGTATGTGGTATAAACTTTGATCAGTGCTGCTCAATATACCCAGGTAAAATCACTAAGATGACTTGTGGTCAGTTATATACTGTTTGTCATCCTCTTGAATTTTGGTGCACTGATATTTTCATTAGTAGGTGGCTTCATTTAAATAGCATCATCAATGGATCAAGTATAAATAATGAAGACTTATTATGATAGGCAGTATTTAGAAACTTGCAAGCATGGCTTAGACAATTCACTCAAAAGTGCATAGGACTTTTGCTGTTTTTTCAAGCACCAGGTTTAAATCTAGATATTTATAACCGGGCAAGTTTTCTCTTGATGAAAGAAAACGCGATTTTCCAGCTGGGGCTGAATATGTTTGCTAATGTACAGGTTTTGGCTGGGATGGAGTTAATTTTCATCTTAGTAGCTGGTATAAGGCCATGTTTTGGATTTGTGCTGGATACAGTGTTGATAATACAGGGATATTTTAGTTACTGCTGAGCAGTGCTTACACAGAGCCAAGGTCTTTTTTGCTTCTCAAACCACCCCACCAGCGAGTAGGCTTGGAGTTCACAAGAAGTTGTCAGGGGACACAGCTGGGACAGCTGACCTCAACTGACCAAAGGGATATTCCGTACCATATGATGTCCTGCTTAGTATATAAGATGGGATAAGAAGCAGGAAGGGAAGGACATTTGGACCGATGGTGTTTGTCTTCCCAAGTAATCGCTACGTGCTGTGGAGCCCTGCATTCCTGGAGATGGCTGAACACCTGCCTGCCAATGGGGAGTAGTGAATGAATTCCTTGTTTTGCTTTGCTTGCGTGCACAGCTTTTGCTTTACCCATTAAACAGTCTTTATCTCAAGCCACAAATTTTCTCACTTCTACTCTTCTGATTCCCTTCCTCATCACATCAGGGGAGAGTGAGCGAGAAGCTTTGTGGGGCTTATTTGCTGGCAGGTGTTAAACCACGACAGCTAACTACTGCATGCCTTCTCCTGGTGGGACAGGCCCAGTTCCAGTGCTATTTCTGTAGACAATAGTCCTATTGCATCTGCCTGTAGGGGCTAAACCTTTCACAGACAAAAATGTCATTCAAACAAATGTGGTTTTCTTAATGGAAATTCAGTCAGTTGTGTGCGTGATTGTTAGTTCTAGCAAAGTATGCAGAGAGAAAAATCTGTATGTGAGAAAAGGCTAGAGTTTGAAAACCAACCATTAGGCTTGATCTATAGTAACAAATAAAATTTCACACTTGTATTGCAAGGAAATAAGACATCCTCGGAGTGTGCATGTGTGTGTGTGTGTGTGTATAAGGCACTCTTCTCTCTCTCTGTATTCCTTCCGGCAAATTTTGAGTCCATTGGCCATTTTCAAGACAGTTATGAAACAGTTCAAAGTGACTGGTTTTCAATTTCATACATAAGGGTGGCTGGCTAAGGAGATCCTGCTGTGATCCTCACTGAGGAAAGAGGCATCAGCATAACCTTAATCCCCCTTTCAAGGCAAATCAATTTAGGGGAATATTAGGAGAGAAACTGAAGGAACAGCTTAGTAGGAGGAAAAACCTTTGCTTGCACATTTTTGAATGTCAGAAAAGTCACTTGGACATCTCACACCAGAGGGAAAAACAGCTTTTTGTTCTGTAATTTGTGATATTGCTCATTACTGCGTTGCTTATCCCATTGGTTTATTGAGGAATAAAGAAACCCTGGAGAGCATAGGATGTGCAGAGGAGCAGTTACCCTTCAGCCAACATATGGGAGTCCTGGTCAGAGCAGGGATGCTGATGGTTCTTTCCCACCATGACTACAGTTCTCTAAGATGTCAACATACAAACAAAAGGAGAGTTGCAATTCCTTGTATCGAATGAATTATTCAAATATAAATAAGATTTTTGCTGGAAGTGGTTGTGTTGTAAGGGAATGTAATCATTGATTTTTAACAGACTAGAAGTCCTTTGGAGGTAAGAATTTCTCATCAGGACTGAAACACCAAAACATTAAGGACAGTATCTCCAGCTGGGACCTGCTTTTGTTTGCAGTTAAGTTCTCCAGCTCTTTCGGTCTTTCTTGTCCTCCAGCACAGGCCTGCAAGCAGGGGAACTGGAATTGCCAATGGTGTCTGAACTGCAACATCCATTTACATATTCACTTATTTTTTTCTTTTAGGGACACCTATAACTACCCCTTCATTTGTCATGAGAATATTAAATCAATTCCGTCTCAGTCCTGTTTTTTACAGAGCTACCTCTGAGCCACCATTGGAAAGGACTGTGACCATGATTAATTTAACACACTGACATTACTGCATCTTTGTACAGCTGGTATCTGTTTTCCTCACCCTCTCCCTCTGAACCTCTTGGTTAATTGGCTAGTGTTGTCCAGTGATTTAGGAGTGTTGCACCCAGCCAAGGCTGCTTTGTATAAGACTTGTCCCTGTAAAAGTCACTGAAATTACTGTGTATAGGCAGCCATCCAGGCCCCAGGGAGAGGGGTTTATGCTGTTTAATTTGGAATGTTGCTGCTAACCTCTAAGTCTAGGCCTTGTACTGCCTCCATCTACCATGAGAAGTGGCTATGTGGCCACGGCTAGAGAAGATAAGCCCTTTCCACCTCACAAGGTCCCCAGAACCCACCGTAGTCCACAGCCAACCCCTCCAAGGTGCTTCCTGCTCCCTTCATCACTTCAAGAATACTTGCTGTTTTAGTAATAGGGACTAAGGGGAAGTAGCACAGCAGACTTTTACTGTTCCTTTGCTGTCATTTCTGAACTGCAGCTAAGGACAGTGGAGGTGAAGTCAGCATTAACCTCTGATGGGAAGCTTTTAGAAAGACAACATGAAGAATAAGCAAATATCAGTCTAAACTGTGCCAGTCATCAGTCAGTGACTGGAAGGGCTGAAAGACCCTAAAAGCTTTTGGAACCACATTGTGAGGAAAATAATGTCTGTGCTGTGAAAATAAAGAGAATATTCCAACTCTTGCACATTTATGGTAGATTTTCATTCAGATGCAGAAGAAAAACAATTTTGCCTACCCTAAGCTTCCCAGAAAAACCTCTGCTTCTTAGCACCTCCTGTGAACTCATATCACAAGGAGCCAAAGTGAACTCAATATAAAAGGATTCAAGTATCCCCCCTGTTACGATTAAGTGAGACACCACATCCAAGGGTCAAAATATGCCTCTCAGCCATTTCCTCTAGACTATAAGTGCCTTGCATCTCTTCTTTAGCCCTCTGAGTGTGTCTTTAGTGTTAACACCTATTAATGGTTATGGGGCATTGGTATATTTTTAATAAGGTATTAGACCAGAACAGTGTTAGAAAATTTACCTTATATACACATGTCTGGGTCAACATAACTCTGGACTCTTCTGAGTGAACACTCTGGGGATAAAAGACAAAGTGTCTTTGTTTTATTCTTTATGAAGTAAGTCCTTGGAAGACCGAATCTAGGACTAGTTCTGTCTTGTGAATTCCCCCTACCAATTTCTTCCTCAATTCATGTGAATTAGGCCTAAGACCATGTAATTCTAATGCTAGAAATTTTATTCTACAGTTTTTGTTGAAACCATTACAGTGGGTTTGCTGTATCTGACTGAGTTACTCATTTTCAGATTTAAAAAAGTCTGTTTTGAAAGACCAGGGAAATAGCATGTCCAAAATGATATAGTTCTTGTTTAATTGAGGTATAAATTATTGCTGCAACAACCAGAAGAAATCCTTGTGTTGCCAGGGCCTGCTAATATGGGTACGGCATGCTTTTGACAACATAAAAGGACTGGGCATATCTTTCATTAACTGAATCATCTTTTTCCTCATTGATATTCTGGACATTTTGATAGCTGGGACATTCCTTCCCTGTGCACACCTGAATACAGAAGTAATAATACAACAGGTTGAACTCAAAACACTGCAAATATAAGTATGAGGGTAAAATTTGCAGGCTAGGAATAAAATGATAGGACTGATGACTGTCTAATAAGAAGTCTCAGCCACCTTTATGTGATCCATCCATATGCTCAAATACATTTGCTTTTTTGGGGGGGCTGGTGGGGGTTATTTTGGTTAAAAACCTTAGGAAATAAGATTCATCCATGCAATATTATTCATAAGGAACTCCTCATTTGGTGTCATTTGGACTTTCAAACTATGCTGGCCAGACTTTCTTAAACTCACAGGTTGAATAGCATTTCCTGATAGGAGGGGTGTAACTCCCTCAGATAAGTTTGTAAGTGGGAATGCTCACATCAGTAACTGAGGTTGCTCCTTAAATCAGCCTTTTCCAAAAAATATTGCTGATTCCATCTTGCCCATTGGAATATTTCCCAGAAAGTTAACGATGAAAGACATCCAGAAACATAAATGAAGCACAGCGTGTTTGAACGGGTGTTTTCAGGAAAGATTTACAATAGCTGCTCTCCACTGCTTGTGGTGGTCTAATGTTTTACCTGGTGGTGTTGCTTTTGGGAAAACAATAAAGCCAAGACACTTCATAAAGTGGAGGTTTCTCTTGTAGATTAACCTCTGTTTACCCATTCACATAAATGGTGTAATCTGTTTTGAGATTAGAAATTAAACCCCACTTTTTCCACAGGAAATAACTCACAAGCTCTGTGAACTACAGGAAACTTCTTGATGTAGGTTAGGGATACTGTTCTGGGCAGAGATCTCAACAATTGAAATTCTGTCTATAAATAACAAAAAGGGTGAAAAAGTAAAAAGTGTCGTATCTCTAAAGTATTGTCATTTGTGTGATTGGATGGGCTGTACTAAAGGGGTTGAAGAGAATCATTAAGTTCAGCTGTCTGCTTTTATTATTTTCCATGAAAATAGTAAAATAAAAAAATAATGGGAAACCCTACCAGCTGTACATTTACAAAATGTGGGTGTTGGTCTCTTCTCCCAAGTAACAAGTGATAAGAAGAAATGAAATGGCCTCAAATTGTGCCAGAGAAGGTTTAGATTGGATATTAGGAAAAATTTATTCACCAAAAGGGTTATCAAGCATTGGAACAGGGAAGTGGTTGAGTCATCATCCTTGGAGGTATTTAAAAGACATGTAGATGTGGTGCTTAGGGACATGGTTTAGTGGTGGAATTGGCAGTGCTAGGTTAATGGTTGGACTTGATGAACTTAAAGGTCTTTTCCAACCAAAATGATTCCTTGATTCTAAAATGTTTGCCGTCAATTTTGTGTTTCCTATGCCTTGATTCTTCAAGATCCTATTTCCAAATTTGATTAAACCCTCATACCTTAAAATGAGAAGTACTGGTCAATTGAAATATCTGACAAATAGCACAGATAACTATTCCCATTAAAAGTTACCCAGCTGGAATAAAAATGTCCCACTGCCTGCCAAATCAACACCATCACAGTTCAGAGATAAAGTTGTAACTGTATACTCTCACAGACACAGTGAAACTGTCCTGAAATGCTCCCTGCTCACAGCAGGTTGGGTAAAAGTTACTTAGGTGTTATTAGCCAACCTTAAATTTTCTGTTGCCTAGTTTGTTTTTTCACTCATTTCTTCCTTCCCTTGCAAGTTTGTCTAATGCATTTCTCTGTTTCGATGCGTAATATAAAATCGCACAGTTCCTTAATAAGGAATTACTTTCTTGCTACCAAGAAATTGCATTTGACATTAGGGCACCTAGTCATCAAACACTAACCCATGGCATTTTGATTTATGATCCCATAGGCTGTAAAAATCTTGTCGCACATGGTATCACTGGAATGCTGCCCCTTTTTAGAAGTAATAACTTCACCCATGGAAAGTCATTATGACTATGGCAGCTCAAAGGTATAAAGTAGGAGGTCAAAGATTATTGGAAAGACACCTCCAGAAAAGGTCTCCACTTTTTCTTTCCCTTGAAAATGTTTTTGAAAGCCCATAAAATTGTGTGGCTTTTGCCAAATGACCTGTGAAATAACCATCCACAGCTGTGGTTGTAAGAAACATTACGTACCACTGCTGGCACTTACATTGATCTGATGAAATCTTTTAAATGTGAAATCATCGAGCTTTTGAAAAGATGCATCATGAAAGATCATGACACATATTTTGGAGGAAGAAAGGATCCCTCCCATCAACAGCAGTGACTATTGAAAATAAGGAATACCAAATAGATTTCTGGGAGTGTATCTGAAATTACAGATGACCTGCTTTGGGGATTACTCTGGCATAGCAACAGAAAGTCACATGCACAATATGGAAACTCACTTGCTGGAAGAAACTCTGTATAGAAACTTCAATCCAACTTACTATGGAGAGGAACAAATTACAGTTTAAATTGTGGCTTGTTATATTGTGATGTACATTTATACCCTTTTTTGTATCAGAAGGGCAAGAGACTGTATCCTTTGTGAGGAGAGCTGATATTTTTGATGCTCTTCCCTCTTTTTTTTTTTTCTCTGTGTTTTTCTATTTTTCTTTTTGATCTCTCCTCTTTGCAACTTTTCTGTTTGGTATCTGTTATTCTTAATCAGCAGTAATGTGATACATGCTCCATGGATTTTTCTTTGATGAAACCAATGGCATTGTTTGACACTGCTAGATCAGTGATAAAGATGAATATTTGACAGGTCTGAGGTTCATGATACCAGCTTGAAGACATGAACAGAAAAATGGAGGAAGTTCAGTTGATCTGTTGACTGCGGCTTATTTTTTGTTTACCTTCAGGAACATATTTTGCTTTTTTAAACTCTTCTAAAGCATGCACTTCTAGATTCTGCAGTGCATTAAATGTGCCTAGCGTGTCACACGTAAGCACAGCACATGGTTCTACTTATTAACCTTATTAATAGAGGAGAGTGGAAAACAAGCCTTGCGTACAACACCAACACAGATGGCCACCCTCAGATGAATTCACTGCCAGGCTGTTACCAAGGACCTCACAACTGTTTGCTCTTGCATTTCATGCCTAGGACTTGCTGGCAGTGGTCTGCAGATGCCTTTCTGATTTCCTGGTTTTAAATTGGAAACTGGTAGCTAATGTTTCCCTATACATGTTATTAATCTGGGAGCTGCCTTTTTTCTTATTTTTTTTAATCTGCTGGCAGAAAATCTACTTGCTTACTTTTTGAGAGGTGGTAACGAATGCATTATAGGCTTCCTAAACTTGAATAGAGCTCAGAATGGTGGGCTCAGAGAGAGAGAAAGACAGAGATGCACAAACACTGACCTCTTTCCATGCTGCCTGCCTGCAACTTATAGGATCCCAGCCATGAGCTGGGATTCAAACCAGAGTTTAGAGGTTAATAGGCTAGGAAGGATGACCAGGTCTGGTTTTGCCTTCCAGATCATGGGATGGTAAATTTGCAGAAGTTTGACTCAGAAACAGATCACCTTTCTTTTATTTGGATCTTTCCTAAGAACAGTGAAACAAAGAGTGCTTTCCTTATGAGCTCCAGGGAGCACATGATAAGGAGCATAGCCTCATGTATCTCCCTGTCTCCAAAAGGCAGATAGTGAACAGCAGGTCTCCTCTCCTACCTACCACCTCCAAAAAACTATGACTTTAGGAAGTTTCTCCCATGCTGTTCTCTTTCTAGAGAGCAAATCTTAGAGGCCAGCTCCAGGAGCACAGTGCTTTGCAGGATGGTCTTGCTGCTCCACAGTAGCTTCTCTGGGAATGAAATAAAGCAGTGTAGTAGGTGTCCTAGGTGTCCTTCTGTTGGAGTATCCATGGTAAGCCCAGAATTATTTTGAAGCAAACATACAGAAGGCCTTAGTGATTGCTACAGTGTAGTTACATGGAGATCGTAATGTTTTCTCCATGCTTCTATTTTGATGACAGTGAGTTTTGGATACACACCAATAATTTCCGGTACTTGCATGCTGCCTACGAAACCAAGTTTACATAAAAACTCAGCTGGATTTAGTTGCTTCTGAAGCAGAAATTCTGTGTAGCTTTCATTAATTGCTGGAGTAAAGTGGTTGTAAGCAAAATCTGGATAGATTTTTTTGAATCTACTTTTCTTTTGAGTCCTACATTAATTTAAAAGCATGTTATCTTGTTGGAAAGATTGGTGGGTGCTCTCTTGTGATACTTGTCTCTTGTTCTTGTCTTTCTCTCACCTCTTAAATTGGTATCATTCTAGGTCCTTGGAAGTACTTAAATACAGGAATACTCCTACCTGAGTACGTGTTTGAGTAAATAATGACCACACAATTCTCACATCCAAAAAATAATCTAAATTAGGTTGTTTGGAACCTAAAAGAGTCCAGGGCTCACAGTTTCAGGCATCAAGCCAGGCATTCAGCTATTGGCTCTGTTGGCTATCCTGGAGCTATTTGGGAACCATCAAGTTCAGACTCTCTCTTTTGCAGAGAAATCTTCATCAGTAGCTTTGGCAGTATTTGCGTGCATGTTGCCAGTGTAGCATCCCTATTGCTGTCACTAGGATCTTGGTCAGGCTGGGCAGTGCATGATAGAGTCCTTTGTGGTGGTAGTTTTTGTGGTGGCTTAGGAAATCATAACCTCTCTGAAGAACTGGTTCCAGACCTGGAGTGTGGCCCTTCCCCTGAGAGCTTTAGGCCATGCTCAGATCCCCATTGTAGCAACTTGCCCTGTGCTGTGTGGATGTAAAAAGCATTGAAAATTTTAGTCCTGCTCAGAATGGGTTTTGGAACATATTTTGTTGATATAAATATTAATAGAGAATTAGCTGCTGCCATCCTGATTTCTCACTAGTCACGGGCTAAACTGCTGGTGATTTGTATTCTCCCTCCTAAGCCAACTCTTCACCGCTTCATAAGGTCAGTAATACAGAGGTAAGTAAGTGAAGAACACTTCATGCAAATCACCATGGTTCTCATCAGATGAATCTGTGCTCTCTACTGGCCCATCATATTCTGAAAGCTTGCAATTTTATGGTATTTTTTAATAAGATATAGACTGGGAGACTGGCATGTGGCAGCTCCCGCATCACTCACTGTGTTTTGAGACCAGGGCTGCTCCCCTTCTCTGAGGAGTCAGCAGGTCATGCTGTGGTAGACTCACCAAGCAGTGGAGAGTCTCCCTTGGTAGAAGAGTCCAATACAGGTACTGTTTGTGCCTTCACCTACTGGCAGCTGAAAGCAAAATGACTGTTTATTTCTATTTGGAAAGTGCTTTGAGAAGCACTCAAAGTTGTATGGAAAATCAAACTGCTCATTGCCATCAAGTAGTACATCCAATGTAATCGAAAATTTGCTGGATCATTACCAGAAAGACTGGCCAAATTATTGAATTCCTGGTTCGTGGGAAATTCTGACATTTGGTTTTGTTCTGATTTGGAATGAAATCAGCTATTTCAAAATTACCCACAAAAGAGAATTTTATAGGGAAAAATTAGGAATAGGAAACAATGACGCATGGTATTTCCAAAATAAAATACGCTCCCCAGGACGTGTTTCTTTCCAGCCTTGCTGCTGCCTCTTATGGAGCAGCACATTGAGCCAAGGCTGGGGCTGGGAGTTTACACTTTGGGACTGCTGACTTCAGCCAGATCTCCCAGCACTACCAGGCTCCCAGCTTGGTGGCAGTGAGCCTACGATCCCTGTGTCCCAAGCAGCCCACCAGGCTAGCTGGTAGGAAACCAGGCAATTTTCCAGTGGAAAACGACCTGTGGTTTGATATTGGTTCATTGAAACAGATATGTTTAACATAAAACTTTCCGGCTCTGACAAATCAGTGTTTTCCAGTGAAATGACATGTCGTCAGACTGCCACTTTTATGACCAAAATCTTTATTGATCAGAGTTCCATAACTTCCTGGCAATCATCAAATATCTTGAGCAGAAAAACAAACAAAAAAGCATATTTCTTTTTGTACTCAATAATGTGAAATTTGCAGGGCTGTTTCTGGGCAAGCTCCTTATGAGGAAAGTTCCTGCCTTCAGGGCAACAGGGACACACACGCCTTCATTTCAACCTTATCTCTGCTGCATTAGCTAACAAGCACCCGAGAAGTATTTCGTTCTACCTCTGAGGAGAAGACAATGGCTTCATTGCTCTACGAGGCACGTTGTCCAGGTCTAATTAGAAACAGGAACTTGCTCACTAGAGCACTATTTATTCTTGTTCTTACAGCTAGAGATTTCAATACTCTTTTTCATTGTTTTTATTATTGTAATAGAGAAGGCCGTTTATAGATTTTTCTGCTATATGAGTGTTTGTATACACAGAGAATTCCCACTCATAATGAAACAGAGCCTCCTAAAACAACAATAAAAAATAACAATAACCTCATTCAAGAGTGAAATAATTGTGGCCAGAATCATACTTCAGTGAAAATGTTCCCCCCTCCTGGCAGTGCCACCAGAGACTTTCTGTTGTCTGACAGTGGCCTCTCGAGTCTCCATGGCGAGGAGAAGACTTCTCTTCCTTAGGCAGTGGGGCATCTGGACCCTTGCTGGGACTGCTTTTGGATGGGTTATCTCCTCTGCGAGCTGAATTTCTCCTTTGCTCTAAGCTCACCTCCATTTTGGGCAGCAGTGTGTGTGGGTGGGTATGGCAGAGGCAGGCTGATGGCAGTCATGGCCAGGTGCCTCTGTTCGGACTCCCGTGGCTCTGAGGAGCGGTTGTGCTTGCAGAAGGAACACTGAATGGGAAGGACTACAGAGGGAATTGTATCAGTGCAAACACAGATTTTATTTCCAGAAACATAAAGGTTTTCCTCCTGATTTTTATCAGGAATCTATAAACATAAATTCCCAGAAAACTGGGAGCAACTGGCACCTTTTCCTTCACCCAAATTTTTCTTCCTTCCTTGCTTTCCAGATTAAAAACTGACTTTACCCTTAAAACTGAAACAACCCATCTCTGAATCTGAGCTCACTGGATGAAACTTGTGTCTCATGAGAACATCTCAGCCTTTTGCCAATATGTGTAATGTCACTTTTCTATTCCAGAAATATTGGCATCTGCCAAGACTTCGTTCTAAACCTGTTTTTAAGAGTTGCAAATGCTCAGAGCTGAAGACCACTTGCTAGATACGGGTCAGTACTGAAAACAGCTTACAACCACATTATTTTTCAAGGAGCTCATCAAGACAAGAATAAAAGAAGTAAAATTCCTCTTAGAGTTCCCAGCAGTAGCCTCAGCATTTTGGCAAGGATATGTACAGACCACAGCAGCACAATGTAGCAGTCTGCGAGGGCAGATTTGTTACTGGAATTAGTTTAATCACAGCAATAAAAATGGTCAAGTAATTCTGCTTTGTGGTTATTCTGCTTCCAGTACCCCAAAAGTCTCTCACACATCTGTAACATAGCTCAGTCTTCAGGGATGTGTTGCTTCACTTAATCAACTTTCGTGTGGGTATGGGATGAAGTAGCAATGCAGCTCCATCACTCCTGTGTCTCCTCTGGAGTATGTTTCCCCAATAAGAAGGCATCTGATTTGTGCTTCTCTGTGGCAAAGGAGATCCTTTGCTTGCTTTCTCTGTTCCTACCAGGACTAAACTCAAACTAAATCTCACTGAACCTAACTCCTGCTATTTTTTCTTGAGGGGACTTTCCAGCAGCAGCTTCATCATCTTGGCATGGGTATGTACAGCTCATGGGACCATAACCAGCCTGTGGGTGTAAAGGCACAGAGCATTACTCTTCTGGGCATGGATAGAATCAAGAGACTGAATGAACCATCCACCTCTTAGTGCATTATCTTCTATGCTCCGTCTGCTTCTGCATCAGAAGGGCTGGAAGAAAATCTTGTAAGACCATTTTCCTCAGGCTGTTTCTACAAGAGGACATGGAGGAATGCAGAGGCATATTTTTTGCTTGATCCTTGCAGAGGCATTCCCACTAGTGGGTAGCCACGCTGTGTGCAGGTGCAGTGTTACTGGCTGGGGTTTTGATGTTTACTTACGAACATGAGCTGCTGGTGAGAGACTTTCCAGACTGCAGTAAAGTTTCATTTTTCTTTCCTGCTTTGCTTACATTGAGAGTGGCCTCTCAACTGTGTAATGGGTATTGGCACAGACACATGGAGTGTCTTCCTTTCCCTTGACTGAGAGCATCCTAGGTGAAGCCACACGGGGAGGGAGGATTGATGCAACATTGGGTGGTTCCTTTGTCACACTGCTAGCCGCCATGCAGCACAGTAGCCTTTCTCACACTTTGGGATATGATACATGACAGGACTTCATTGGTCAGCCTCTTGTGCTTCCTGGGATGGGAAAGCAGCTCCCGGTGCCTGCGGCAAGCCACGACTTCTCTCTGAGGGACAAAGCCTTCACTGGCATGTTGCAGTGGCACACTTGAGTCCAACCTTGTTATGACCTCTGGGAGCTCATAAAGACACTGATGTTCAATGGGCTGGTGGGCCCTCATCAGTAGCTCTGATAGGGAGCCAAATCCGTCTTGTAAACACTATAAATTCAGACTTAGAATTTGCCCAGTCAAATCCCCTTTGGCTGATGTGTGAAAAAATGGTTTCCTAACTCTAACGTGGTGATTATCACATCCAAAAAAGACTCGCTAAACTCCCACTGAGTATAAATCAGGTACCTGAAGGCCCCTTGCAGATCTGGCCTTTACTGCCATGATTCAGTGGCAGACAAATAAAGAAATAAATGCTATGGAATAAGGTGCAAAACAATGGTTGTCAACTTGTGTTTAACACTGAATGTTACTACAAAACCTGATGAACAGAAATAACCCATTTGAAAGGGTTGGTTTGGTTTCATTTAGGATTGCTTAAGATTGTTTAAGATTATAGTCTCTGTCTCCATTTCTGTAGATAAAACTCGTGACAATGACAAGGTTGACTAGAAAGTAAAACACCTTCTATGTACGTATACATATGCTGGGATTGGTATATCTGTGTAATGGCTGACGTCCTCATTTCTGAAGACGAGAAAGATGGTGGATATAACATCAGCTGTGTGAGTCAGTCAGTCACATTGTCCAGTACAGTGTTATTAATCCAGACCAAAATATGCTGAAGAGAAATTAAAAATGCCTGTGTATTTAAATGAGCTTTGGGTTGGGGTGAACGTGGCAGTTTTTAAGGGCATCTCACTAAATAGCTTTCAGAGGACTGTGTGGGCGTGGAGTCTGCATTGATATCAGTGTCAAAGGTGGATCTAATCTCTGGGACTGTGGGTTCCATCTCCACCAGTCTGTTATAGCCCTTGGTAAAATCTTTCTGAGCCTTGTTTCCCTCCTGTGCCAGTCATGCTGGCACCTAACCTGGCATCACCACTCATAGCCAGGAAGGGACCTATGTCTGTCATCAGTGAGGTCCCCATCAACTAAAGTGCTTTTGGGCCACACCACCTCTGTGAGAATTTCCCATCCAGGAGGTTTACGTAGCTGTGGAAGGGGGTTTGACTTCTGTATCTTGGATGGGTTCTGAGGGCAATGGGGTTTATGTGGATACATCTAAAACCCATCTGCAGTGATCAAAACAAGTCTTGTGCTTTGCTCTGAGGTTATTGTAGTGTCCCATGTGCCATGGGAGATGAAAGCTGTATGTTGGCTTTAAACTAAAGGCTTCTCAGATGGCCTCAATACATGGTGTGGGATGCCAGATTTGTTCAGTTTGGTACAAAGTTTTATACCAAAGTTAATTGGTATAAATAATAGAGGAACAAGTCTCTCCTAGGTCTTATATTTCCAAATAAGTTCTGGAGCCAAATCAAGACACCACACAATGGGTGTTTTCACACTTGTCCCTGTTTTCCCCTTTGCTAGGAGCAGTGTCTGGAATACAGGTTGTAAATCAGGTCCAACAGTGATTGATCCATGTGCCAGCAAGTGAAGCATAAAAATAGCAGTATGGTTGAAAGAACATGAAAAAAGGGAAAATAGACCATTATTATTTCTGAACTCAAGGGAAAGAGAGGTTCAATCTGACATGCCAGCCAAGTCTGAGTAGTCCTGGCCTGTCTAAAAAACACAGAGAACTGCTTTGCTCGCTCCTCCACAGCTGTGTGCCCCTGTAAACAAGGAACTGGTCCCATTTTCTGGCCTGTGAATCTAGCACCTAGAGATTTGATTCCTTTCAGGAAATTCTCTTGAACCTCTTTATGTGCTCTAAATCAACTCCTGCATTTCTCTGGATGTGAAATTGCATATTGACAGAGTGAATTGCATCTTTGCTCTCTCTGATGCCTTCATAAAAGCTGCTGATATGCCAACCATACATTTGAAACAATATTTCCCCCTTATGTTTTGCTGAGGGGAACATTTCTGTAGATAACATAGTATTACCAAATGTAGAAAATTTGTAGCTTAAGTATTATGACAGTTTAATTTGGAGTCAGAAAGTTCTGTCCTGTTAATATTCAAATAACAAAAACTGCTGCAACAGCAGAAAAGAGCTACAATAAAAGAGCAGTATTTTCATCAAAATAAGAAGGTGAAAAAAGAGATAAGAAGGGAATTTTGTTGCTAAATCATTTTGTTATTAATTAAAGCAGAATAGTGATTAATAATAAACATCTCAGTATCTTAAGTCTCTTGCAGGACTCATCCATCCACTATTATTTTATTACAAAGGTGTACTCTGTTGAACTGATCCAACATGAAAGACTCTTGATATTCAAACTGTCTTTTAATATTGTCCATATACTTAAAGTAATCTTCAGGTATGGATAGGCAAAAGTAGTAATTAAACAGTTTAGTAGCCATTACTGTTTGCACGGAGTGTAGCTGTTTCTTTCCCAGGAGACAGTTTCACCATTTCCTTTCTTTTGTTTCATATGTTGATATTCCCCAAGCAAATCTCACCACCATAACACACACATGCACACACACACACGTATGCACACAGAGTGTATTTCTTAATATATATATATGAACTACAAAGTACTGAGGGATTTGTTGTCACAGGGTTGTCATTACTCAGGTGATTCTGGTGCCCTCAAGCTCACTATTAAAAAAATATGTTTCTGTTTCTGAGATGACACAGTCCTCATTTAACTGCAGACATCAGCAAGCTTTCTGATCTGCTTCCTTTATGCTGATTCAGAAGCTTAAAAAGATTCTCATGATTCTTAAAGGAATCTAGTGAGAATTCCCACTCCTGTGATTTCACGATTTCTTAAGATTTCTGCTTCCCCCACATCTGTTTAGTACCTGTTCTTCCTTCTCTAACTGGTCTGTGACTGATTTAGCCTTCTGTCCCTGTTTGTAAAGATATTTTTGTGTCTTGTATGTTGTCACCACCAATATTTTCTTGCCAGAATTTTTGATCCCATTTTATTCTTGGAAACATGCATTAGTACTCAAAAAGACCTAATAATCATTTGTGTAGTGCCTTCAGTTTCTCAGAAAAAAAATGTCTTGAATGGCTTGAAAATTTCTTCTGAAAGTAGGTTGGTCATAGAATCGGAGAATCACTTAGGTTGGAAAAGACCTTTAAGATCATCAAGTCCAATCAAGTACAACCTAACACTCTACTTGGGAGTAGAGGCCAACGCCCACCTCACTACAACCTCATTTCAGGTAGTTGTAAAGAGCGATAAGGTCTCCCCTCAGCCTCCTTTTCTCCAGCCTAAACACCCTCAACTCCCTCAGTCACTCCTAATAAGACTTGTGCTCTGGAACCTTCATCAGCTTTGTTGCCCTTCCTTGGACTCACTCTATCACCTCAATGTCCTTCTTGTAGTGAGGGACCCAAAACTGAACACAGTATTCAAGGTCTGGCCTCACCAGTGCTGAGTACAGGGGGACAATCACTGCCCTAGTCCTGCTGCCACACTATTCTGATAAAAGCCAGGATGCTGTTGGCCTTCTTGGCCACCTGGGCACACTGCTAGCTCATATTCATTTGGCTGTCAACCAATATTTCCAAGTCCTTTCCCGCCAGGGAGCTTTCCAGCCACTCTTCTCTAAGCCGGCTATATATCTCTGAATGTTAAGGTCATGTCATTTTCAATGTACTACTCTAGAGGTATTTTCTAATTGCTATACTTTGATTTCTCTATGTGTGGTTTGGATCCAGAATAACAGTTCGGATGAGTTCTTATTGGCCACAGAATCTGTGGTAGAAGTGAGATTGTCTACCAGGCAGTTTTTCTTGTCTTAGTCTGTTTTGCAATGCATGTGCTTTAATTAAGCCAGTCTCCATATTAATTAAAATAGTCCTCAGGAAGGAAAAATTAAGGCAATTATCAAATACATCAAAATGTTAGTACCCAAGCCTTTGTGTATGCCTATCAGCGTTAGTATAATGAACCCAAACAAAGTGTCAAGTAAAGTATTACTTAAAGCATGATAAAAATCTACAGTATTCTTATAGGCTTCTTCATTTGCTGGAAACATGGGTCTTTTCTGACACATAAAACTTCAAAGAAGTTTTCATGTGGCTTGGATACTTAGTTCATTTAAGAGTGGCTTGCTTCAGTTTATTTTAAACTCCTTCAACCTTGGGGCTGAGATACTTGGTCCCATTAAAGCCATTCAATAAGCTGTCTTTCAGTGGCTGAGTCTGTAATGAGGCTGAATCAAGTTGGAAGCGGATTAGGCCTGCCTTTGCTCTGGAGTATGCAAACTCATTTTGATAGTTACACCAGCTTGCCTCTTGAAGGGAAAGAGGGAGGTAAGACTATGTGTCTAAAGACACAGCCATATGCATTTGCTGTGGTCCAGGTTAAGAGACAACTGTTCCCTGCATTCCTATAGCCTGCTACATTGCTGTCCATTCCCTTGCCTGGCAGTCTGTGCAGCTTGTTCTCTTGTTGTTCTTAAATGGGTCCTCTAAAATGATGTGATCTGGCGATGGCTTCCGTCTCAAAACAAACTTTTGATCCACCTCAGACGATCAACATCTAGAGCCTGCACTATCTACTAACCCCTTGCCGTAAACCTTTTGGACATTTTTTCATGCAATCACTTGTGGATTATCTAGCTCAGACCTTAATTTCAATAGATGCAGCTTTATTAAGCTGTCAAGCCCGGGTAGTAAGGTATTCTTACCATGTCCAAGCGACCAGTATCTTGGTGTCAGGACTTAGCTCACCCAGCGATAATTTTGACAACTGGAACAATAACCATAATAGACTCTGAAATACCAGATAAACCCTCTCTTTATGACTTTCTCTTTGTTGATACAATATTTTTCCTTTCCATGCTGATGCATGTCTATCTACCACATATATTTTTTGTCAAAGGCAAGTAGCTGATGTGAGCTAAGGACTTACGAAAAAAATCTACGGCTTCATGAGACACCTGAGGACAGGTGAACAGATTCATGGGTAGCAAAAAATAAAAGGTCTGCAGATGTTAAGGAAAAAAAATACAAGCTTGACAGTATTTATCTGAGTGCTTCAGACTGGTCTTTGTACCAAGGACAGTACATCTGCAGAAGAAAGTAGAGCATGTAGGAAGAAGTTGGAGAAATGAAAAGAGGCCAGTATCTTCGTCATGTGGATAAGGGGCATCCATCTCCCTTACAAGCAGTTCAGAAAGGGGAAGTATACACAAGCACAAGAGTTTTACTTTCTGTGTACATTAGCCCAGGTCACCCAGAAAAGAAACATCCTAACTCGTTCCCATGGTAATATGTTTATTATCATTCAGCACATTATATTATGAACACTTGCCTGAACTGTGTCCATGGTCCAAGATTTCATGGGGTTTCACTGACGGAGACACCTACATTTGAGATGCTCCACAGCTCTAGCTACTGTGCCCCTGCTTATGCTCCCCATGTTGTTGCTTAGATCACTGCCATGAGGAAGAGGTGGAGAAGAGGGATGTGACAGAATTGGAAGTTGCTGTTCTAAGCCATCCCTAGAGAGACCAGCTGGACTTAAGCATCTGCTGTGTAGGAGCCTTGTTTCCCAAGACATGTGACTTAGTTACCTATGTAAGACAGTGAAAATATCCCTCTGTTTTGCCAAGCAAGGAATTTAGAGATCAGAAATAACAGGCAGGTTTCAAAGCTCCTGAAGCAAAGAGAGAAATGGCATGTGGGCTTCAGTCACTATGTAATTGAAGCTTAGAGTGTGAAAGAGCCTTTATGGAGCCTCAGCAGAAGACAAACACTCAGCCAGTGAACTAGGCAAGTTGTTTCATTGCTTCATTTTCCTGAAATGCCTTTGTTTTGATACACAGTATTTTGCAGGAGAAAGGCATTGTCACTTGCTTCTGCCATGCCTGATTCTGGAGGTAATTTGCAGGGTTTGGAGACTTCTGGGACTGGTTGCTGTACTCTCTGTTCGCTGCAATGCATAAGTGGGATCAGGGGGCTGCTGCAGGATTTCCTCATCAGATACAAAGCAGTTGTAGGTCAGAGTAGGGAAGGTCCTAGGGGGACTCGGATGCTCCAGAGCTGTCAGGAGCTTGCAGCTGAGATACCAGCCTGTCAGCTAAGCTGCCAAGAGGCACCATTCCTGATGGAAGTCAATTTACAGTTTCCATTTTCCACTGTTTCTATAACTATAGATTATTACATCCTGGTTAAAAGGAAGACGTAATACTCCTTGATGCAAATCCTGCAAAGGGGAAATCTCTGCCCTTCATCTCTTTCCTCGCACTTTGCTGCAGGGCTTGTCCCAGGCGGCTGTGATAGCTGCTGTGCCCCATGCAGATAGCACTGCATCACTGACAGTTTTCCCAAAAGCTCCAGAAGCAGACATGAAAGTGGTTCCTACATGCTGCTGATTGCTGGACAAAACACACACGCTTTGTATATATTTTTGTTTTCTTGTCGTCCAGGCCTGCTATGCCCCCTTCCTCTGGCACACAGTCCATCAGAGCACAGCAAAACGCATGTTTTGTTGAGCTCTAAAGGCTTAATTAGTACAAGACCCAGTTTGCCAGCAGGCCAAACTGGAAGTGGAATTAAACAGTTGTACCTTCAGCTTTCTTCAAGCTCAATCAGTGAAGAGACTCACTTAAACCCTCACTCCATTACATGTCTGTGATTTCTACCAATTCTCTGTTAGCTTGCTATGGATCACTGTGGTTGCAGATTTGAGGTAAAATGATGTATTTCACTTTCTGAGCTGCTGGGACAGCAAGAGTTAAGCAACCAAACTGGAAATCTCATGAGATCAGGCTTTTCTAGTGGGAAGATTTGCTATACTTCCTGCTTTTTGATGTGCTGGAAATACATTATGCTCAGCCTTTCTTGTAGTATCTTGGCACTACTTCTGTAAATAGTTGAAGGGACATCATCAACATAACAATCGTGCTTCTGTCTAAAATGTTTTCATTACTTCAAGTCACGACTAAAAGAAAAAAAGATTAAGGTCCTCTTCATTAAGGCACTTGAGCATGAACCAGCTTTCCTAAGTGCTGGTCAGATCACACCCTAGAAGATTTAGGGTTTGAATTTAGGACTGTGTTGGCTTTGCTGACAGTGCTGATAGAGGAAGACTGTGGTGCATGCATGGCCTGGGGTTAGTTGTGTGGTCTTTGGTCAGTAGCATTTCTTATTACCCTCTTTGTATTCTCAGTAACAGCTGAAATGATGCCATCTACAGGACCACCAAACAACTATGGAAGTCCTGAGAATATGGATTTATCAACTGAGGTAGAAAAATTTTCCAGTCATAAAACCAGTGTTTAGACCTGAACTGAAACTTAGTTCAAGGCTGTTTGGAGCCAGTGCATTAGTTGGGCATTATCTTCAGTCTTAAACTGGTCTTGGAGTTGCATGAGGTTTGTAAGCATTACAAGCAGGTCTGTGCTAGTGAACACATGATTCTTATAGAAACACTGACAGTGGGATGACATTTCTAGGTGCTCTGGTATGCTCATGGGGCATGCTGATGAGGAAACCTGTGCACAAACTGCTTTGAAGTTATGAAATGTTTTCTCAGAATGTGTAAAGTGTGCAAACAACTGTCCTCAAATGTTCATGTGACATGTCCTCTTTTCACTTCTAGCTCCTATCCCTTTGATTTCCTCACCACACTGCACATGCCCCCTCTTGCAGAAGAGATGCAGACCTTTCATATGCCGTATGCTAGTGGGAATGACAGAACATGTTCCTTCAGGGCTGCCTAATGACTGCTGCAGAAGGTACTCTACAGGAGTGGGTTAGAATCCTTCAGAAGTCAGGAACTCTCTAATTTATTGTCCTTTTGAATAAACATCTTTAGCTTTTCATTTCTCCATTCACATTAATCATGCATGTCATAGGCCGTTTGGAGAACTGCAGTCACCTCAGGGCCACCTGTAATGTTGCCAGCTTCACTTAGAGCTCTGCTTGTTCAAGTTTCCTTTCCCACTGTTTTTATGAAGTCTACAGGAGGTGAACCAAATAAGATATTTACTCCTTTCACTCTGTAACCAAAGTCTCCACCATGTGGTGCACCAGCCATGAGGGAGAGGAGACTAAGGAGGCAATAAACATCATCTTACTGATGCTGCCTCTAGTTTTTCTTCTCACCTTTTTTACTAAAGTCTTATTAACCTCCTGCTTTCTCATGTCTTATAATACATTTGAAGAGTTTTAGGAGACAGAATATTTTATCATATTTGTTTTTCAAGCTGCTAGCCAACTTGCAAGCACCATGATCAATATTAACAAAAATTAGTCAAGAGGAATGAGCGTCTCTCTGCATAAACATGTACTTCCTCCTCAGTTCTTGTCAGTTTTGACTTTAAATACACTTGTTTTATTTTTTCCCCTTTATTTAAGAAAAACTTAAAAGGCCATAATATTTCAAAATACGACATCTTATTGAACAGACAGGACCAGAGAAGTCCTATCCTCCTCGAACACAGGGTTATTTTAGTCTATGTAGAGAAAGTATGTCTGTCTAACACCTCCGTGATGTAAATCTGAAATACTCTGGTTTTGAGTGATCTTTGATTCTGAATGCAAACTGAGCTCAGTTTAGCCTCAGCTCTTGTATCTAGTATTTTTTTCACTGACCTGGATGGACAGAAATCTGGAAATAAGAGTTGGTTTCTCTGCATTGTATTCACATTTTTATGTCTGGGAACTCTTTCTGGCTTAAATTTCATTTTCATCTTCTTACATGTAAAACCTCTAGCAAGCAGCTGAGTTACGTAGTTTATTGAGCTGTAAAATATGTTTGATGATATTTGTCTATTCCTGGTGTCCTGAGATGTCTGGAAGGGCAGAACTCTTTCAAAGCAAAGCTAATGAAACAGTAGACAAGAAGGACATCGGACAAGCACTGAATTTTAAACTATAAATACACAACCAAATGGAAAATAAGGAATTCTTGATGGTGAAGGAGGCTTTAATAAGCAAGAACGTCTTGAAGGAATCTGCTGTCTGACCAATGACATTCAATATTCCTGCTGCAGGTCTGATATATCACAGAGACTCGTGTCTTGGAAGTGCTTTTATGTGGTTAAGTTAGAAGTTTGATGTCTAGCAGTAGAGAAATTAGGTCATTTTTATATGATGTGAGATATTTACTAGAGAACAATGATTCTGGAAAAAGTTCTGGGTATGATGAAGTGACTAAATGGAACTGTTATGATCCTGATGTATCCATCAAGGGTAGGATGTTACTAGTATGCACAATACCTCTGTCAAAGTAGCAGGTTCCACCTTCATCTTTCTTTTTTTCAAAAGCATATTGGCAAATTTTTAAAAAAGGCTTTTTGAATCTTCAATTTAAGCTCAATGAATGATTTAAGAAATCCAGATTTTATAGTTTATCTATGAGAAGAAGTTGAGAATTTAAGAAATGATGTGGTTACACTCTGTAAGTGTTCACATATGGAAAATGCATTCAGTAACAGTGGGCTTTTTAACTTATGAGACAAAGGCACAGCATTCAGCAGCAAAAGGATGATGCAGAGGATTCTAAAGTGTAAACAGTAGGTAGCTGTTTTACCATCTTTAAATTTCTAAACAAAGAAAAAATATAATCTTGAGACATGGATTGTCATCCAACCAAAATCTTTAGCTCCTATAAAGGAATTATTCCATGATATTATGTGGGTATTTTTGTTGCTCAGCAGATGCTTATATGAAATTATTATAATGATTCTTTTTGGCCTCATTTGTAAAAGTATGAGTATTCCTTAAAAAATCAGCACTTTTTTCCATCTCTGATCAGAACAACCTGAAATTGCCAAAAGTTGAGCTTATATTTCAGGGTAATAATGGTTAACTCTTTACACTAAACCTATCCCTCTCTCTCTCTAATTTCCTTTCATTACATAGCTCTTTATAGAAAGGTGGCTGTCCTCAGAATGTATCTATCAAAATGACTCTGTTATATGATGCTGTATTTCTAATCCTGCAGCATATGGAAAACATTCCCTTGTACTGAAGAGATATCGTTTTATGAAGTTGAGATTTTACTTGCTCTGATGAATCAAAGTCAAAGGAATATCCCTTTTAGGCCTCCAGTGAGTGACAGAATAAAGCAGACTTCCATGTGCATGCATCAAATATATGCTAGATACATGTATGTTTGTGATTAGTAGCTGGAAGTCTTGACCTCTAAGTTCCCTGACTGACTAGGATGCATTTCTCCCTACTGCAGAGGGCCAGCAGAAGGCCTATGCACAATTTAAGCCTCACTTCAATGCAGTTTTGAGTATTTCCATGGGATGTGGGTGAACATCAGGTTTCACTCACTGGAAATATTTAAATTTCATTTTGGAAACAATTTTACTAACCAATTAATTATTTTCTTTTAAGGTTTTGCAGACCAAGGAACATTGTCACATAATTCCATTACTGAATCCAGCACATTTTTGTTAAATTACAACACCTCTCTTAGAAAGATATTAAATAATGATTTAAAGACATAAAGGTATGACTAATTTACCGCTTCCCTTAATGTCTTATTCCAATACATAATTGCCTCAATTTATTTCCAATTCGAGTTTCAGATTTATCTTCTAGCCATTGAATGTTAATACACTTTGCTGCTAACTTGAAGTCCTAAGACTCACCACAATTTAAATATGCGACAGAGATAAAATAGCTAAAAAGAAAGAATAATAATCTCTATATCTCTCTTAATACTGGTAAAATTGATTGTCAAATCTTGACACCTTGTACCCTCAGTGAGTGTTTGAGCTGAAAAGAGAAATGCTGTTTCTCTGAAGATGGTGGCTCTTAAAATAGATTAACACAATTAAATGTTTGGTTTATTTAGCTTTCCATATTGCACATTGTGATTATCCATCAACAGTAATACCAGAGGTTCTTGCAGTTTAGCAGGGGCAGCCTGGGACATGACTTTCATCTTGTTGAAACAAATAGTAATATGTTCTTATGTTCTTATAGTTCTTATGGCCCTCTGAAATAGACTAGGGACTTTGAGGTGAATACGTAGCAGCTTGGCTGTGTGTGGGTAAAGCAAACACAGGCTGAAGCAAACGAGCCTTCCAGACTTTTCTCCAAGGTGTCCTACATAGGACTGAAGGCTGAGAGCAATTTGCTCTTTATTAGACCGGAGTCACCGGACCGGGGCCTCTTCACGTTGACTCGCAAAATCCTTTCATGCTTATCAGTGTACAGCTGGACTTCCTCTGTTTTATCACACTACCACTTTTCCTGTATGGCTCTCAGCTTTGTTTGGAGTTCTCTGGGCTTGCTATTATATGCAGTTCTCTTTGATGCCGATGATAGATCTTGCAACTGTGCTCTGTGAAAGGTGCACCTCTCCTGAGGTGTATAATTGCAGTATCACTCTTATCTCATCAATCTTAATGTTTTCTAATTTTTTTGCCCTGGGGTCTTGTTTGGGTCATGGTGCAAGATATCCCTGAAGATTTGAAAACTGTTTTGTTGAAATTCTTTAGAGGTTTCCATGTTGAGCTTTTAATAAAGTAAATCTTAGAGGATAAATGTCTGTTCAGTGTGCAGTTTCCCTTATGGTAGGTTGTTTTGTAAGTGAAGGAAGTATTTTATTCATCAGCGGAAGAACTTTTAATTGTACTTGTTATGATAAGGACAGGACTCTGGACAGTTTTACGTTAATAAAACTTTTCCTCTTACATCAAGGTTTCTGCTAGGCTATTCCACATAGTCATTGACTCCTTCTGAAGTGGCAAGCTTGAAATGTGTACTCCCTTGTGACTGAAATTTTGAGAAAACTGTCCAACATTATTAGCTACACACTGCTCTGTAACCTTATGAATAATTTCAGATTGATTGATTCTAGTCTCTTGTTTTGCCTCACTTCTGACAGCAGTATTTCTTGTTTTGTTCCCTGAATATTAAATGTCTTCTACATGTACTTTATAATTAACTGATTTTGTATTGTCACTTTGAATTACCTACAAATAAACAATTTCTTTAAACAGCTGTTTTTACCATTTATTTTTTCAAAGTTGTTTTGAATTCCTGCTTTAATTGATATATTTTTATCCTCTTTTCATTTCCTCTTGCTTCCTAAGATAGGTTGCTGCTCTAACATATCTGCCCGCCTGTTGTTATAGCAGGGAACTATAGCAGAAGAAATCTCGGCAGCAGTAAAGGGATAAGCTGGTGCCTAGACGAGCTCATGAAAAGATATTGTATATAGGAATGGAGACATGGAGCCTGCTGTGTTACCCACCGGATCTGACAAATATGTAGGTTTAAGATCTTCACATAGCAAGTAGAAAAAGAAAGTACTTCAAGCAAACAGGACTGTCATTTTTTCAAAGGTATGGCTGAGTCTGAGACAACTTCAGCCTCTTTAAAAGTCCTCTCTTTTTTTTTTGTAATAAAATTGTAAATGGTATACATCTTCAAATAGCCCTCACAGATTTGAAAGGGCGGGTAAGAATTTGGACTATTGGAAGGCATATGGTACACTCGTGGGTTGCACACAACCCAGGTTTATAGCCATGAAAATATGGTGCTTACAGAGTTTCTTCTGCGAAACGTTATTCAGGAAGCTGAGAGAGAAGTTTAGCTGCTCACAGGAATAAGACAGTGTCCCCATCCTTAGGTGTGGATGCCAGTGTGGGTGCCCAAGTGAGAAATACGCAGGGACACCAAGGCTGGCTCTAGAAATGAAGGTAACGTTGCAGGAAGAGTGTCACGCTCCATCTTTTCTTGGGTGAGAAACAAAATGTATTGATATAACCTTTCTTTGCCCTTAATCATCCTTCCCCCTCACTCCTGGATAGAGGCAAATACTCATTATGAAATACTTGGCCCAAGGTAATTAACAGAAAACAGGTATGGCTCTCATATTGCCCAGCAGCAATAGCTAGTGGCAGCAGGACTTCTATATGTTAGAAAAGGTCTATGAAGAAATGGCATATCTCTTTTTTTTTTTAGCCAATGCAGAGCTCCCAACAAGCATGTGCAGTGAAAAGGAATATCCAGTTCTGTGCTTTCTGGCAACAAAATGCAAAGACCGTAGTGTAAGTGGCTGCTAACTGTGAGGGCCAGACAGGACCGCATTCCTCTTACATGTTGAAACAGAACGCTGGGACTTCAGTTTAAGATCAGATTTTCATAACTTCCCCATTTATTGAGCACTCACTAATTACTGTAATTAATAATCAGAAAGTTAACAAAATTAGCCCTGTGCATAGACAAACCCAGGCAATTTTTCTTACTGTATTATCTAGGTCATATCACTATATTGTATGCAGGGAAGAGAAAGGGAAATCTAATCTACAGCTTGGCCTTCACACCCTTTGGCAACATATTAAAGTGAACAATCTGTATAAGTATATTCTATAATTTCATCTACCCTGATATGACAGATACTTCATGCACAAAGTTTGCTTTCAGCATCCTTTTTTACCATTTAAAGAATAAACTCAATTGCTCATTTCAGCTTGTTTAACTGATATAATGTTCAAGGGCATGGAACAAAATACCCCCTTTGGACTGCTGCTCTGACTTGTGGCACTAAGCACTCGCTTACCTGCACATTGTAAAATATTGGTCATTGAAAATATTCCCTTCCTCTTCCACAATCTTTCAAAGGTCAATATAGACCTTCACATCCAAACACAGCTAACCTGGGGGACTGAATGCATAACTTACTGTCACGTGAATAGAACTGCAGTCAATATCAGGTTAATATTTGCCATATGCAATGTGGAATATGCTTTTGTGATAGCTGAAAGCTAACAAGACTATTTACAGAGCAGAGGAGATAAACTGTGCCACTCTTTTCCCCTTCTCTCTCTGCTAAGAGGGCTGTGTTTGCCCTCACTGAAATCAAGACATTGTGTGCCCTCAACTGTCAGGGATTAGTTGAGGTTTTATTTGTTTTTGATGAGTGAATACAGACAAAGATAAACCATCTAGTCTCAAGTGGGTGGGAAATAGAGACATGGGTTCTGCACACTGTAGCAGTTATATGTCACTGCCCAAAATTGCAGGTAGTGAAGAAAGGTAATGGGGGAAGGGGGTAGTTTCACCCTCAGCTTTCAAGGTGTCGAGTTGCTTTGTACAAGACAGATATGTACACACAGCAAAACTCCTCTGAGCTGTTTGACATCAAAACACTTTAAATAACGTGAAGTTGACCTGAAGTGATTGGCTGAAGAATGTTTTGTGGCAAGCAGGTCTGGCAAACCTGGGGTAAATGCTGTAGGTGTGGTGGACTTCACATGATTACCCAGAGAGTCTGGAAGAGGACAGGGCTACTCACAGTCATCCCCTAGCATGGTGCAATGGCTGCTGTACATATTACAGAGGAGCAACAGTGAGCATGGGTCTGGTGATGTGTCATGTGAACATTTTGGTATGAGCTCTCTGAAATACGGAAATCAGACCAGCGATTGCAGGAAGCATCCGTATAAATGAAAAAATAATTAAAAAAAAAAATCAGTCTTCATGTTGAAGAAGTGCTGCACAGCAGGATGGGAACCCCAGTGACCTCCCGGTGTTGGCTGCAAGGTGTGTTTGATGAGTGGACTGATCCAGTGTGATTCCTGATGTCCTGAACTTTTCATCACAAATTTTTCCTCTGTTCTCAAAGTGTAGTTTGAGAGCTGGGCTTATACCTGTTGGTTTCATTTTTGCAGTGATCAGAGATAAAGAACTCGATCACGGGGTACAAGTAGCAATGTTTCCCATTTCTAATGGAGTTGCTTTGTGCAAGACAGATACAGACACACACCAAAACTCCTCTGAGCTATTTGGCATCAAAACACTTTAAAGAACATTTAAAGAACGTGAGGAATAAACAACCAATTTTAGAGAAATATTTTAAAAGCAGATATTTCAACACTTCTGAAATGGTGGTGTTCTATGCCAAGAAATCAACAGAGGGGGAGGACGTCTGTTTTGTATAAAACTGACATGACTTGAAAGTTTTTTTTTTAAATCTCATGTCTTTTCAGTGACTCCTTTCTCTGTAATCAAGACAGAAGAGTAATTCAATCTGAAGATGATGTTGGTTGGTTTAATACACAGATTATGGTTTCAGAGAAGCATTTACTTCCCTACACACTGGACATCTGGAAACATTCCCCTGCCACATTTTATTACAACATTGAAATCACCTCGTTAAATGATATGGAGAGATTTAAAAAGCAGGGTAATTGTTGGGAGATCAATCACAGATTAAACTTCCCATGCCAGTTTAATATGTTCCCATTTACTGCCACAGACACTCATTCTGACCATTGACTATGCCACTTAAATTATCTTCATCCCAGACTTCCAAGTTTTCTGAGCCTTCTCCTGTTGAAATGACCCCCACAGCATTTTCCTGTCTTTGTTGTTGAGTGAACAAACTGATAAGCAATGAAGCAAATATGCCAAATTACCATTTTAGTACCAACTGTTGCTTTTCTCTTAAAGCTGAATTAGTAGAACTGGTGCTGAACAGTAAATCTCAGCTGTTTATTCACATCTATTCTCTCAAATCCCTGAGAGAAGCTTAGGCACCCCAGTACACCACAGAGTAGATGAAATGGGGAGTCTACTGTTGTGACCATGGGAGATCTGAGGTAGATAAGATGGAGTAGCTGTGGAAATTTGGAGGCTGAAAGCGAGTAAGCATCCATGGAGGGAGAGGAGCTGCAGTGGGGATAGCTGTGGTGCCTTCTGGCTGCCATGGTGAAGGCACACACAAATGTTAAGCTGGCATTCGAGGTCTCAAAGCAAGAGGCCTTTGAGGGAGAAATACCACTGTTAACACAGGGGTGGGAGGAATGAACCTGTCCCAAACCCATGGAAGATGCAGCCAGTGGAAAATAGCAGCTGCATTAGTGGGGATAGGCATTGGGTGTGAGAAGCTGCTGGACAGGGCACAAAATTTTAGCAAACAGGTTAGAAATGATGCTAAGACTCTGCCAAGGGAAAAAAAACCTGAGGGAGCTGCCTCTTTGCAGGGATATGTATTGTAGTGCTCAGCAAGGGTCTGTGTGGTCAAGGCAGCTGATGAGATCCTACAGTCTCAGGAGGGGTCAGTGTCAGAAATGAGTGACAAGGAATGTCTCACCTGGGGGAAGAGCACATCAGGGAAGCTCAAACAGTGCACAAATCTCTGGTAGAGAAGAATAAATGGTGTGGGCTCTAATCGGTCCCATAATTCAACAGCTGAGGAGTACCCACATGGTGACTGATGTGTTAGAGGGAAGGAGGAGATTGTCACTGCAAAGGGGAAGTTGCTGAGAGGTTTTGAGCAGCATTATTGATAAAAAAACTTACAAACCAAGAACCTCACTTGGACTGGCACCAGTGTCCTAAAGGTGGTGGGACAGAGCTGGCACAAATGGAAAAAAACCCATGTTTTCTGCAACTAGAGGAAAATATTCCAAAACTGTCCAGTTTGAACATTTTTACCTTCTTTGCAGAGGATTCCCTTTTGCAAGGGAATATAGTGTCCATATGTTGGATTTATGGTCTATGGCAAAGTTTTTGGCTTCAAAACACTATATAATTGATGTACCTACTTAATTGTATATCCTTTATACTCTTTTTATGCAAACCTGTGTATTGAAAAGAACCATTCATCAGGTTAATTTTTATTTGCATCTTAATCCCTGTTTCTGTCCCACTTCAAACTAATGGTGTCTGGTTTTGTCCCTCCCTTTAAAAACTGTAAATAGAAAGCAGACGGGAAGTCAGGAGCATTTACAAAAAGCAGGAAAAGGAGAAGAAAAAGCCCTGAGAAAATGATAGACACACATGGCACACTCTGATCTCACTGTAATGAGGAGGCTTGTAAAGACTTGCATTCATAGGTCATTTCCCCCTGCCATGCAGGGTGTTTGTTTTACTTAGTAAACAAGGATCACAGCACTCCACTTTTAGGCAAATAGACTGTGAATACATTTTCATAACTGAACTGGAATGACTTTTAAAGTGTGTAATAGCTCTCACTGTTTTTAATTTATTTTAGACATGTTTTTTTAAATGTTATGTGACTATTGACAGCCCTGGAAGGTAGTCTTAGGTCACTTTTCCCTTGCTTTGATACAGGCAATCAAAAGAGATACAGCTCTTTTCAATGTCCAGCTAGCAGCTGTGGAGTTTCTCTCTCCCCGTGAATATATTTTACTCCAGTTTCTGGTGTTTCTGCCTGGGTCTGCTCCATTAGCTGTGATCTCAGCATCACTCGGAGGTGCTCAGCCATCAATGCTGCCCACAGGTTGACTTGCTCCAGGTGCAAGGAGATTGGCTTGCCTGGCGCGGAAACCCAGACAGATGGCAGGAATCCACTGCGGACTCAGTCTCTACGCCTTATGGACAACTTGGTTGTAACCAACCCACACATAGAGCAAAAGTAAATCGGCATTTGGGGATGTTTTATGAGGGCAATAGAGACATGGTCTCTGTTTTTTCAACTCCACACAAGAGTCCCAGACACCTGTGTGGGTGGCCATGCAGTGGCCTCTTCTAGAAATGAAAGATGGGCTCTTACCTGTCCAGGTCAATGTGATCTAGGACCCTCCACACAATTTGGGTAAAGTGCCTTTTATCGCTCTCTGTTATTGACTGCCCTTTGATGTTACTCTCAATATTTGGAAAGTCAACATTTGTGTTTCTGCTCCTTTGGTCTTTGTGGAAATGAAAAATATTTTACTGGTCTTGCAAAATGACTCACTTCAGATGTACTTTGGTAATATTTTGCAGGAGTTTTGTGAGCCTATTTCTAGGGTTCTTAGGCTTATTGATCAAGATAATTTTGCTCCTGCTTCAAGACCTCAGGCTGACTCCAGCCAAGACAAATGCATACTTATTTCTACGAAATGCTTCATGAGTGTTTCCACATTCACCTGGAGACAGAATACTTTGACAGCTCCACCATCTCCCTAATCTCACACCTGTCTGTTCCCACCCCAAGAGTGCCACTGTCCTCCTGTGTGCTGGCTCGATTCTCTTCCTCGCTGGCGAGCAACTCACTTGCCTTCCATCCCCAAACCCACCTGGGCTCCCTGCCATGCTGGGGCAGCAGCCCCTCACCCTTCATTGTCATGGTAAATCAGCAGCTTGAATACAGTCACTTCTCACCAGTGTGCAAACCCTTCTGCTTTGGGGAAATTCCCAGGACTCAGGCAGTGTCAATCCTCCTGGCCGCAAGGCTCCCTCAGCCAGGGTGTGAAGGCTGCCAACAGCAGGAATTCACAGCAGCAGGGTATCATGCTGCTTACTGCCTGTGAATTTGGTGTAACCCAAGCGATTTGGGACTCAAGCGCTGTATGCTGTGAGCCGAGGTCATCCTCTGCTTTGGTCTCGCATTAACTTTGGTTTTGCACCCTCTGGAGTCTATTTCAAGTTTCATACTCACCTGCCTCTGAAGACAGTAAGTTTTGACCATCATCCAGCCAAAGCCAAAGCCTGCTTCCTCCTCACATCCGAAGGACAGGGTTGGAAGGAGTGTGAGGGGCAGGGAGGGAGGGAACAGGGACCAGGCTGACGTCCTTTTCCACGGGAGGGCACCAGGAAGAGCAAAGCCAACCTGAGTGCTTCTGAAAGCTGCCTGCTGCCCTCCCTGCTCCCAGAAACCCCCTCTGCTCTCAGGAGGGGAAATTGCACTTGGGACAGCTTTTCTCCAGGCTGGGGGAAGCTGGAGGCCATGTAGTCAGGAAGGACTTTAATGCAGTTGGGCTAGGGCTGGAGATACTGGACTTCTGCCTGTAATCTGCCTCCTGGTCTTCCTAAAGTCAAATTATGGTATTGAGCAACACCAGAAATGATGTCAACCAGAGATCAGAGACCAGGAGTTAGTGCTAGTTTCTAGCCCCAGCTTAGCCTCAACCTGTTTTGTGATGTTGGGAGACCCAAACCCCACCTTATGCCTATTTCCCCTCTTATCCCAGACAGTTTTCCAAGGTTACTCCTTGTTTCCCTAGGCAGTGACAAAACCCAGAAGTGGTACAGTCTTGGCCAGGGGGACTGTGATTTCCAAGGCAGGGTAGAACAGATTGAGGCTGATGCTGGGACTTCAGCAGGTCCTGTCCTCAGCTGGGACTGCACTCCTGCTATTGTTAACTGAGGAAAGCCACACTGTGCCAGTGGAAATGCCACTGGAGATGGCTCAGATAGCACAATAGAGGGACAAAGTATTGGGGAAAAGGGTGATGCCCAGTTTTGGGGCACAGCTGTTGTAAGGGATGGCCTGGCGGCACTCATGGTTTGCAGTAGTGGGTGCTTTTCATCTGAGGTTTCAGAGACATCACATCAGTTTGGTTTAGTAAATATTTCAACAGTATTTTGAAGTTCAAATGAAAACACAGAAAACCTTTGATGTCTTCAGACCCTTTATCCTGCTGTACACCTCACCCTAGGCTTTTCAGCAATGTTGTTTAGTCAGTGTTCGCTGAGACCAAAGGGATGCAAAGTGCGCAATATTTGGTCCACTGAAGTCAACAGCAAACTTTCCCCTGGTTACAGTGAAGTCAGGCTCACACTGAAGTAAGTCAAAGAAAGTGATTTTTAGTTTCTCTATTTCTTTCTTGTTAAAAAAAGAAATTCTGATCAGAACATCAGAGCCAGTTTGGCTTTTTTTAAAAAAAAAATTTCGGGAAAATGTAAATCAAAACTCAGGATGAAATGACCAATCACAGAATCACAGAATCACAGAATTCTAGGGTTGGAAGGGACCTCGAAGGATCATCTAGTCCAACCCCCCTGCCAGAAATATGTGTAAGGAATTAATTTTTTTATTATTACTAATTTATTTTTGGAGGAAGTGTTGTCTTGGGCATTAATTCATGTGGGAGAATCAAACTGGATATTTTTTTGACTGCCAGCCTTGAAGTCACTGTGTCACTGAAGCAGTATTAACAAAAGTCTTCTGGGTGGATAGGCATGGATTTGGCATATTGGATTTCCTGAAAGAAAATTTGATTTTTTCAACACAATTATTATTCTCTTGTTGAAAACGCCCGTTCTGTAATATGAATATTCTGTGTACATTAATCACTCCACGGAAAATTCCTATCCAGCAAGCCTATTCAATGTGCTACTTTATTTTCTTTCTTTGTGTTTTGTTTCTCAAACAAAAACCACCAATAACAACATCTGGGGCTCCCAGGGAAGCTCTGAAGTCTAATAAAGGCTACATTGAGACTCTTTGCCATGATACATTTTTTCTTGTTTCAAAACACAATGGAAAACAACTGAGGGCCAAAGAATGCATTGACACAAATCGGGGATTTCTGCATTACCTGTGTGGGTGTTAAAGGAGAGAACACTCTGCCTGCTAAAGCTTGATTCCAGCAGATATACTAGTATATATGCATGATTTCTAGTTTGTTTTCCTCTCTATTTTTTCTCTCCTACTGTGTCTTCTCCCTTCTCTATGTTTTGTAATATTTTGTCAGTGTTTCGTTTAAGAGCAGCTTTTTTCTTTTTTCTTTTAACCACTATGATGCATTTTAATTTTCTTTCCTTTTCCTTCCTTTTCTTTTTAATTCCCTTTATCTTCCCATCTTGATTTCTCTTTCTTTTCTCCTAGTTCTACCTTTCTCTGTGGGAGCTCACCCTTATCCCCGATTTAGTGTGATAACACAGAAAAAACCTCTTGTTTTCCAAAGCTTCTGTCTGTCTCAGGATAAGCAATATGCTGGACCAGCTCCTGACAAAACAGACCCCTTTTGTTTGGCATGTGCTGGCTCACCCCAGTTGAATGAAACGGCTTTGTTTTAGGTGTAGATAGTACATTGGGGCTGCCTGGCAGGTGCATCTTACAGCCACTGTCACCCAGCAGTAAATTCTGTAATTACAGGTCATGGAGGTGGAGTTCTCCTTTGATGTGACTTTTTCTGTTGTTGCAAGCGGATACAATTTGACTGAGATATCAAATGCAGATAGCAGTAAAAATTTAATTAACAAATCAAAGCTTTTATCTGGGGTTTTAGAACTCAAGCCAACAGGTTTCTTCAATCTAAAGAAATCACAGACAGAGATGGAGGGGTAAAGCCAGTGCCTTTGTAGTGTATACAGCTTATGACCTTTTTTATGATGCTTGAGAAGATAAAGCTTTTTTAGCTGTTACTTTTCCCTTTGGAGAAGCTTTTAGATCCCTCTCATAAGCAAGGATATTGTTCATTGTATGTTTCATTTTCATCATTTCATCTCCTCAGTGTGCACACATTTTCTCTGGCTGTGCTACAGATAACTCAGCAGGAGAAGATGGAGTGCGTTCACACTTGCCTTCCTGCAGTTGGGGCCACGCACTGTGCCCTAGCGCTCTGAATCCATGTGCTGGCTTATTCCTCTTGTGTTGAGCCAGGCGGTGGTGGCATCAGTTGGCCTGAACTGTGGGACATAACACTTCTTCCATGATTACTTACCATCTTAACAATGGAAGCCTGATTAAAATGAAGCCAAAACCTTGCCCTTAGCTATTTTCAGTGCTTTCTAGGGATGTTGTCATGATCAAAGCAGCTAGGTCCACAGGCTGACTGTCTTAGTCACTCATTCTGGGAACTAGGAGAGCAGCAGTCTGCCAGTTAGATGTTGCATGTGTGAATACTGTTGCCTATGAACTGAAAGAAATGTAAATGTGTAAGGAAATAATAATTTAAAAAAATCCACATGCCCAGTGCCACTTTTGCAAGAAGCCATTTGTCAGAACACCTGAAAAGCACATTAAAAAAAGCACACCTGAAAATCACATGGGAGCTGTTGAAGTGAGTCCAGAGGAAGGCCGCAAAGATGATCAGGGGGCTCCAGCATCTCTCCTATGAAGACAGGCGGAGAGAACTGGGATTATTCAGCCTGGAGAAGAGAAGGCTCCGGGGAGACCTTAGAGCAGCCTTCCAGTACCTGAAGGGCCTAGAGGAAAGCTGGAGAGGGGCTTTTTACAAGGGTGTGCAGCAATAGGACAAGGGGGCACTCTTTCAAACTGAAAGACGGTAGATTTTGACTGGATATTAGGAGGAAATTCTTTCTTGTGGGGGTGGTGAGACACTGGTACAGGTTGCCCAGAGAAGCTGTGGCTGACCCCTCCCTGGCAGTGTTCAAGGCCACGTTGAATGGGGCTTGGAGCAACCTGGTCTAGTGGGAGGTGTCCCTGCTCATGGCAGGGGAGTTGGAACTGGATGACCTTTAAGGTCCCTTCCAATCCAAACCATTCTATGGTTCTATGATTCTATGATTCTACAAGGATCTACTATAAGGACAGACATACGGATGGCCAGAGGGGGTTGCACTCTCTATCTCAATAAGTGCAACTGTCTTGCATTTATGGGTCAGCTGCTGATCAGAAATGATTTCCAAGGATATGGAGAGACTAAAATTACAAAATGCTGAAGAAAAAATGAAAAAGGAGCACAGTGACATGCCCCTCCCCATTTCCCAAATTGTCTCAGATGTTCACTGTGATACTATGTATTCCCTTGATATAGAAACTGTGAAAAAACCCTGGTGATATATTACAGTGCAATGTTGAAATGTCATCACATCAAAATTCATTATCCATTTCACTCACAGTTTTTGGTTTTCATCTTTTTATTGGGCTACTTAACTTCATGGACAGTGAAATTTTACTGCATTTTTAATTGTCCCATCAGTTAATGTTTTCTTTCAGTCCTTTTCATCTGTTGCTGGCTCATACCATTTTCTCTAGATAACTAATACTTCTGTGCTCTTTTAAGCTCTGCTGCAACTTAAACACAATCCCCACTATTGTTTTTTCTTTAAATATAAACTTCACCACTTTCCAATCTTTTGTCACACATTTTAGTGATTGAAAATATTTTCCTCCTCATTTCATTTAACTGTAAACCCATTTTTTTAGTCCAAACCCAATCATTTAACTAAGGAGCAGTCTTTCAATTCATCATTTACTCTGATGACTGAGAAGTGCTTCAGATGAATGCACGCTATACTGCAGAGATTGCTTTTCTGTGAGTCTGTGAAGGTGAGTTGTCATACATATACTGCCTGTGCCTTTCTCAGTGCATCTGGGGTTGGTCCAGGCATTTTGGGAAAGGGAAAGGGAAAGGGAAAAAGGAAAAGGGAAAGTGAAAAAGGGAAAGGGAAAGGGAAAAAGGGAAAAAGAAAAGGAAAAAGGGAAAGGGAAAGGCAAAGGCAAAGGGAAAGGCAAAGAAAAGAGAAATCCATCCTCGTGTTTAAAGTATGCAAATTAACTCCTTGACATTTACATTAATAATTTTGGTGCTTTGATAGAAGTACTCTGTTACCATACTTTGGAGCTCCAGATATCACCCCACAGGACTAAGAAAAAAGGAGGAAAGAGTTCAAAGTGAATAATTACCTGTTGATGATATATTATATTTAAAGACTCTGGCTGTGGATTAAAGCTAGTTTTAGGGTTGTTAATAGCCTGCAGTAAACAACTAATGAATCAAAGAGAAGGAGCAAAAAGCAGCTATAGTTGAAGGACATTCCCATTAATACCAAAGGCCAGAGTTGAAGTGTTAAGTGTAACACAATAAATACAGTCATTTCATACCAGAGTGTGTAAGAATTTAGAAAAATGGTCACAGGTGAATTATTGGGGATTGTCCTTTGAGCTTTGTTCTCAAAGTCCTTTGATGCCATGTGCAGTACCAGGTTTTCCACCCCTCTGTGTTTTCTGTAGTTTATCTGCAATTTTTATGTGGTATAATGAGGAGAATAGATTTGAATGTGAAGAGCTTTACCTACATCAGTGGCAGAAACAGTGTTCTTCAAGAGAGGAGGAATAAAAGCTCAAAGGAGAAGGCACAGAGCAGGAAATGGAGAGAGAACAGTCAAAAACAGTGCAGAATAAATTCGATATCTGCAGGGATCTTTCTGGTTTTGAACTACTGAGAATCTTGATAAAATGGAAAAGTGAGTGATTTAAAGGAGTGGTTGGGGGAAATAATCTCAACATATTTTAGCTAAGTAGGTGACAGCAGTGCTTCAGTCTGTGGTGCTTTGATGACAGCCTACCAGAGCAACACCTTTTAAAGGCTACTGGCAGTCCACACATGAGCAAGGGTGGAAGGCCCTCATTTTGTACAAAATGGAGCCCTAATTTTAGAAGCTTTAAAAAAGAGAATGTTATTTTTATTTAAATGTGTGGGATTTGAGGTCATTTGCAAATTGCTGACTTTTCAGGGGAATATACTTTTTGAAAATTATTTTGGGACAAATACAACACAGTGAAACACTGCAAGCTTGCAGTCCATTAGACTGATATATATGGCAAAGCACTAAATGACTTTTCACTTCTCATCAGACCTAAGCTTTTAAGGGTATTAGATCTTCTCAAGGTTCATACATGGGATTTAAGAATTGACTGAAAATAAGTGAAAGCAAAATGTGGAAGGTGCACGTGCGCTGGAGATGTAGTAGGTATGTCCAACAAGACGGATTATTTTTAAAGCTTAAGAATCAATATATTTCAAGAAAAAAACATACAACAACAAAACACTACCAGACATAGCTAATGATGCCCTAGGAGTGATTTACAGATAATCCCTGTCTCTCTGCACTTTCTGGTGGATTGGGGTAATAGTGCACCTTTCTGAGGTAAGTTGTAAAACCAGCCTGGCTATTCAGTAACCACCACATCCAGTTTGCAGCATGTCTGAACCATGAGCTTTAAGTTAAGACAGCAGAAATTTGTGCTCAGTAGATTTCAAGGAAAAGCATCTGCATTGACAAAGCACATACCATTTGCCTTGCTCTACAGAAGGAAGGCCCATGGGCTCAAAGTCTGTGTGGGAAACTCATCCCTGAATCCCTATCCCCAGCAAGAGGGATAGTGTGTGCTGGAAGCTCACCCTTAATCACAGGTTGCAACCTGGTAGGAATAAATTAGTTTTTAAGAGCCAAGAATGTTTCTTTTCAACCAGAATAAGCCACTGGTTCAGTGCTGGGACATGCTCAGCCATTTTTCATGGCATCACTTTCACTAATGTACATCTAAAACCAAAACTTGGCCTAAAACAAGTGTCTCTGAAGTGGCAAGAAGGGTGTGTGAGAGAGAGTGAGTTGACTTGTAAAAAGGCTGAAAAGGGTGGTGGTATATGTCACAGCTGTGACAAGGTTCCTTCGTGGCATGTAGGGTTGCTGTTGAATGCTTGCTCCTCTCCCTGGAAATGACTGCTGAGGAATCTGGCACTCTTGTATTTTATCAATACAATCACTGGCTTATACCCTCAAGGCAAGAGGTCATTGTATAATAACTACAGGACTAAACAAAGGATGAAAGTGTCCCAACTTCATTTTGAGCATTGGTCTTTCCCTACCAAATGCTGAGAATCATGTCATCCACCATTCACTGTCTTGGACATAGGTGTCCTCTTTGGGGCTGCAGCCCCATGGGAAATAGTGAGCCAGTTTGGTAGTCTGGCATCCTATCACCACTGGAGGAGGATTTAATTCAAAAATTTAGCAGACAACTAACCCATCAAAAAGCTAAAACTGGCTCAGGGAACTGTCTAACAAACACGGAGCTGCCCCAAGGGAGGTTGGGGCAGAACCAGGAGGTTCCCTGAAAGGATGGAAGACCATAAGAGAAGGGAAAGACAGGTGACACCTGCCTTTTTCCACATGCATGAGCTGTAAAACAGCACCCAAAGGCATTTGACTGTTTCCTTAGAGTCCCTGGAGAGAGCTGGGCAGTCAGCTGTCAAAGCTGAACCGTCCTCTAGGGATTTCTATAGAAAGACCCTGAACAATTAATGTGGATTAGAAACTAAACATTTGGAATCTTAAAGTTACATGAGGTAAAGTCCATCCACAATCCTTAGCACTTAGGTAAATGTTCATCATTATCCCTGTATTCACTGTTTCCCAAACACTTGAAATCTGAGCTTCCTCTCCCACCAGTGACAGCACTCAACCTGCCTGCATGCTGCTCCCACAGTGTTAACCACATGTCCAAGATACACACCTTCACACAGTGTGGCTTCACAGTATGGTAGATACTTGGCCATCCTGTTGGGCTCTGATGAATGAAATGTCGGTGAAATGCCTGATAAGGTCTAACAGGAATCACATAAAGTAAGTGCAGTGGTTCCTGCTTCAGAGCAGCTGTCCCAGACTCTCCACCAGCTCACTCCTAAATCAGTGCTTTAATTATGGCTGGGGTACATTTTTCACACTCATTTTCTTCTTTGCACCAATGAGAGTTATACAGATAAGAGGTCTATCTGCACCCTTTGGCTGCTGGAAATGTCCCATCAAAGTACCCAGGGCTTTGCTGGGAGTAGGTGAGCAGAAGCTAGTGGCCAGAGCATATCCTGAATTGGCACTGCCTGCTGCACTGCTGCAATTTCAGAGAGGCAAGGGAGTCACAAAGCTGCACAGCCCCTGTTCCACCCCTATCAGTGTGGTGCCCATCTACACTGGCACATGTATGTTGAGGGAAAAGCTAGGCAGGTATTTGAAACATGTTTCCTCACTTCTTTCCCACCTCAAACACATGCACATATGCAAAAACTGTCTGTCTACTTGGGGTTCTTCAGAGCACCATACATATTACTGCAATAAACTGGCCATTTCCACATCCTATGGAAGCCTTAGTCCTTGCAGTTTTTGCTGTTTGCTCTGAGGATTGCATTTTGGCGAGTGTTTTGTGATTGACTACCAGATCTCTGCAAGGTCTCAGACACAGTTTGCCAAAGTGCACCGTTTTAGCACATTATTTGTACTGTAGCAATGCCCGGAGGCCCCTCTGTACGGAGTCGCGTCTGTGGCTGGTACACATGCAGCTGTTTGTCCTAAGGTCGGAGACATGCTCTCACAGACCCATCACTGCCACTCCAGGGCAAGATGTTCTCAGCCATTGTTAAAGCTTAATATGTTCCATTTGGCACCGTTGTGAGAAAACTATCTTGTTTGAGGAAAAAATGTATTATTGAGCCCAAAGCAAAGATGCAGGCACTTTTTGGTGATGGTGTTGATTATTCACAAAATGTCATTCCCGAGTTGCCTTATTTGCCAAGCGTGGGACATATGTTAGTAATTGACAATGCACAATGTGGAAGTCTTCTATAAAAGGCTGTTTCAAAACACAATTAGTAGTAAAATAAGGGGGCTAAGAGATTCCTCAGATCTAATGCTGCACCTCTTTAAAAACTGTTATCACTAGCAGGCAAGTCTTGTTCTCTCTCCTTCTCTTCCAGACTGCTTTTCATCCTATAAAACCTCAGGCCTGTTCCCTATTTTTACTTCTGTTATAACTTAGGGGTTTTCTTCTTCAGGAGACAGCTAGTTTAAATCTGTGTCTTCTGTTAATACACTTTCCACTAGCATTCATGCTAGCCTTAGTTGAACAACTCTAGTAATGACATACAAGAATTTTCAAGAACCTGAAGGAAGAAACAGTTGTATGAAACTTGTTTCATTACTCCTATGGACTCATTATCTCTTCATTTTAGTACATTGCATATGGACATGAAGTATCATAGATACTTTAAAATAGTCAGAGGTCTGGATTTGCTGTCATGTCACCACTGATTTAATGTGAAGACATTAATTCAGATAGCATCATTTCTGAACACATTGGTGGAGCGGGGATAAATCTTAACATATCAGCCCCAAGAGATTTACAGAAGAAGGGTTTGAAAGTGCAAATATTTATGCATGTGTGCAGACCTGCAGACTCTGCTGTTGCCACAGAGCTGTTTGCCCAAGGAAGTTTTTGGTCTTTTGTGATGGAAGTAGAAACAGGAATTTAAGAGACCTAAATATGACTGGATAATGAATGGTAAGGACAAGACAATGCACATAAAGAGAAAGGTGCTACCTGTATGAGGCACACTTGGAAATGGCAGCGTTGGGTTTGTCTGGTTGATACTTGGTTGTTTGGGTGGCTCATCACTTGCATCTTCATGCAGGATGCTACGAGTTTGAATGTGGTTGGGGTATAATGATGTGTAAGTGGATGCTGGAAGTCCAGTCTTCTGGTAACTCAGCCTAGTCTGTCAACTAGCAGATAGAAGAAGAGAAGGAGGTGCAGATGACTGACGCAAAGTCATACCTATCCTTTATCATTGTTAGTGTCTTTCTTTCATGTCTTACTGGACTCCTCATTGCTGTGGGACAGTTGTGTAGTAGAAAAACTGTTTTACATTTTTCCATGTTCTTTCCAATGCAGCACTAGCTGTTGTTATCCACTCCCAGTAAATATTAGCTAACTATTGCAATATGTTCTGTGTGGGGTATAGCCTAAACCAGAATTTGAAGCAAAATACCACATCCAACTTCCCAAACAACAACCATGGCCAAATTGCTCCATGCTTTACATGGAGTAGCAGCCCCAAGACCACTAAGGTCAGCAGGAATCTTTCCACTGACTTCAAAAAGCTTTGGCTCAAGCCACCTAAGACAATGTTAGGCACTGATTTTCCCCCAAAGGTGGACATGACTCAGCACACATTTCTGAGAGCCTGTCTTTTATCCAGGGTGGCCAGGAATGACCGCAAACCAAAGATAACCTGGCTCAGGAGAAGTGGTGTTGCTTAGCTAGGAATGGGGCCAAACCTTAGGCTTTTTCCCTCCAGGACATGAAGCTTTCCCTGGCCCTTGGACAGAAGAATGCAGGTTAGCCTTTCTATGTGGACTCAGTATTTGCTGAACTGCTTTTCTGGTTTGGATTGGTTGTTTTCCCAGTTAAGGAGGAAAGAGAGGTACATGAGGTCACTTTTTTGAATTGAATTATTGCTCTTATCTACTTCATATCTATGTAAGCCCCGTGTATGGGTTCTTGTGCATCAAATGAAGTAAAAAACGTAAAATAGAAGGCCTGATTCCTTCTTCTCTGAACCCACAATTTTAATGATAATAGATTTAAATTCAACTGTTTGACTATACTTTGTATAAGGATGGTACAGCCTGACAACATCACTGGCTGGTAGGAAGTCAGAGTAAGTGTGTTCTTGCAGGGTTCAGGCACAATGACCACTACCGTAAAAAAACCCAAAACAAACCACAACACAAAACTGAATCAACCAACCCAAAAAAACCCCCAGAAATAAAATTGCAAAAAACCCATGCAAACCAAGGAACTACCTTGGTGACACCAAGGCTGAATCATCACTTTTCATCTCAGGGTTAAAACCCTGTTGTACACTTTAAGGACATAACAAAGATGCAATGGTAAGTTAGAGAGGTTGGATAGTTAAGTAACTTCCTCTATTTTCATTTTCAACTCTCCCAAATATATTCTATTAAATTACATCTTGGTAACACAGAGTCAGTAACAGGTGATGGGTAACAACATGTCAGGGCCTGAGCTCTTCTCTCCCCCACTGTTGCTGCCATGTGAACTATGACTACCCGGGAGCAGCAGGAGAAGGATGGAGAGGCAGCACTTGGACATGTGGAGGAGGGGAATCAGGCATGACAAAGCAAGCCATCACTGCCCATTAACTGATTTCTCCTATATGCTCTTCTTTCCAGTGGGAGCCAGAGACAATAATATTACATTATTGGTGACAGTAAAGCCTATGTTGGGATATATGCTTTGTTGACAGGAGCTGAAATCTTTGAGGTATTTGCCATTGGGAGCCCAGTCCTATCCCTCCTGGTTTGTTTATTATTTGCAGCTCTGCTGCCTTGGTCTCTCAGCCAGCTGGATTGTGTGGAAAGGGGGACTCCTGGAAGAGCAGTACAAGGCTGGCTCAGGCCTTGGGGGGTCCTTACCACGTCCCCAGTGGTGCACTTTACACTGACACACTGAGTGATTTAGGACCAGACACTTGCTGTCTTTGCCTCCATTTCCCTTTCTGTGAAATGTGGATGGCGGTGCTTACTTCACAAACTGCATGAAGCTATGCAGTTGCCAAGCTCTCTATGAGGCAACACATGCCATCAATTAGCTGTGTTGTATTGGCCCAATACTGAGAAAGAAAAAGGTTGTTTTGTCATTGTGGCACTGACAATATTATGATTCTCTATCCATCTTGAACAGCTAGCCTTGTAGGGGATAAGTGAGAATCAGCTGTGCACTTTCCCTTTCTGTGTTGATACAAAAATGACCTGCAAGAAGGATGATAGTCAGCATTTATCATCTGAGGTAATGAAAGATTAAAATTTCACATGCTTTTATTGGTTGCTTTTGCTCTGGATCCAGTATCTGACATTTTACTTTGCTTGCTTAATGAACTTGTAATAAAAAGAGAGTTAAAATAAACTAATAATTGTCTTCTTAGTTCATTTTCTTAGTGCTCATGTTCTTTCCCCATTACTCCTTAGTCTTTTCCAAATTTCTGTGAGTTGTACACTAAAGATCAACTTCTGCTTTGGTTTTAAGTCACGTGCAAATTTCCTATAGACTTTAACAGAAACATGAGATGCCTTAATGGCTTACCGAAGCTTTTTAAAGATGAAGACGCTTATTTTCTCAGAGGACATGCTTACAGACTATGAGCTGATTCATTACTCACTTCATGTAACTGAGAAAGGGGGGAAAAATTTTTTGACTCTCTTTTTCATGTTACTTGAACAGCAAAAAGTACATAATTTGTTTGTGATTTGTACTGATTAAACTATGACCTGAAGGGCTACTATGTATTTTTCTCAATAGAAGAAAAGCATACAGGGCAATTTTGGCAGCTGAGTATTACTATCCTAGTTCCACCAGTATGGTCATAGCCAAAAAATTTGCAGCATGGGATGGTTTCTTTGTTTGGCATTTTGGAGACATCAGATACCTATTTTTTGCACAGCCTACTGTGTGGCCTTGGAATCAAGTCTACAGCTGCGGTATATCAAAAAAAATCCCACATTTGATAGTTGCTAGAAATTAAGACCTTGACAACAGGCTGTCACTCATACCTTCTGCAGGGTGGTGTGAAGGTGTGAAATCTCATTATAAAAGAATGAAATCATACTATTGGAGAGAATCTCATTACTGGACTTCATGCATTTGAACCTCTGTCATTGTCTTTGCTTCATGATTGCCTCTCAGATGTGAAAGTGGAAACAGATTTAAGTGCTGTGAAGGCCCAAATTTAAAAGATCAAGCATCTGTGTGATGGAGTGCACAGTCAGCAATTCAGAAGGAAAAGGATCCATTGGGAAGCCCTTGGTTATACCTTCTAAACTCATGCAATAATCACCATAGCTTCCTTTCCTTCTCAGTTGTTTCCTTGTGATTCATTGAGCCTGCACCCAGGCTCAGAGATTTCAGGACTCTTGGCAGCCCACCAGATTCTGAGGGAAGAAGAAGGATTATATGTGTATGATGAAAAGGGTGAAAGCTTTATGCAATCAGCTCTATTTTCCTTTCCTCACCTAGGCACTTGCTTATCACTGTAGTTTTTCTGAAAGATCAAAAATACAGATTTTTTGGCTTTGTAACAGTAAAAGGCACTTTTTACTGCAGAAATGTGACACCGTAGGTGTTAATGCAAGTCTCATTATTTTGGTTCTTTGACAAAAAACTATATTGCAGCTGTCTTGACATATTTAATCCTGTGTTACCAATATTGTGCAAAGGCTTCAGTACAAAGTGAGCTTAACAAGCAAAAATGACATCACACCAATAGCAGTAATCCAAAGTAAATTACCTCTTCTCCTTTCATTTGTTTGCCTTTGCAGTTCTGCTCCAGGTGAACTATGAAATGCTCTAGGCCATGCATTTCTCCGAGGTGACTGCAGTTCTTCAGTAGCAAGCATCTCTGCCCTTTAGCTGTGAACCACATGGTGCTCCAAACAAGACAGCAAACCATGAGGAATGTCAGCTGCATCCCACCCTACTGGGAATTTCTGATGTTTCTGAAGACAAAAATATTTTTCTTGGCTGATACTCTATAATAGTAAATAATAATAATAATAATAATAATAATAATAATAATAATAATAATAATGCTGTGCTTTTAAAATGTTTTTTTCTAACCTTGGAGCCTGAACACTGTATATCACATACTTTTAATTGAGTTTACTGTTGTCTGAAAAGGTTTGTATTACCCTTAAGGCTTAGGAAAAGCCATAACCCAAAGGAAAATGGATTCTCAACTGATGCAATCCAGAATTCCTTGGCTTTATTGGGGTGGATGACTAGTCTTGTTTTCCTCAGACCACCTATCTGACCGTTACATTACGGGCAGATAAGGTGTTAGCACCTTTTAAGAAATAATCACCTGGCTATTAAGAATCCAAATGATTCATAGTTGAGCTGTTTTACTTTGCAATGCAGTGAATAAAGGCACCTTAGAGTTGCATCTCTTGTGTTTTTCCAACAAATACCTGAGGGTACATATTCAATGGCTTTGAATCTGTTGGGTCACTGACTTTTTACTCTTTTGTTTTTCTTTTCTCTGTTCTACTTGTTCTTTCTTTTCTTTTAATCTTTTTTCCCTATTTCTCTATTTTTTGTTTCTTCTTTCTGCTTTCTTCCCTCTTCCTCCTTTTTTTCATTCTGTATTATTGTGTTTTTCAAGGTTATCTATCTGGAAGCCAAACAAACACTGGCTTGCTTTCTTTCATATAAGATTTTGGTTGAAGTAATAATAATACATTTGTGGTGAGCAGCAGGGGGCTGTCTGTTCACTGCTGAAAAAACTATTCACAAAGTAAGCATATCAGTGAAGCGCACTGAAAAGTACAAAGCAAAGCCTTCCATAGTGCTCCTCTCAAGGCTATTATTTAAAGCTTTTGGGTTGCTTCAACCCATATGGCTTTAAACAGAGCTTCTGAGGATGTCTGGGTTAAAGCTGCTCACTGTTCTGCTTGAGTGCCTAATCGCCCACTTCTTCAGCTACAGGTCTGGAGACAGGCACATACAGACCAATTTTATATTGCACTTTCAGGGACTCCAGCATACTGAGAGGGTTCTGGATTTGCACAGGTTCACCAGACCCCTCATATTGACATCTGTCACTAAATCAAAGGGAAATATTGCCGAATGGCCTCCCCACAAACTCTGCATATTGATTGTTTACAAGACATGCTTGCTTCCACTGTTAGGTGGTGGAAAGTTTTGGGTATTATTGCTCTCTCTGCATTAACATGTATAGGAAGAGATCCTAGTGAAAGAATTCTTAATGTTTTTATCTTTTCTGCTTGGCAAGCGGGGGTTGCCTTTTGACAGAAAAACTGGGAAACTTGGCCCCTTCTCCAGCCTCCTAGAGCTATGGCTAAGGCACTGAAGGGATCCAGGAGAAATGCAATGAAGGCAGCCAGAGCCACCCCTGCTCTGTGTCTCTGGAAGGTCCATGCTCAGGGTGTCTCGCTGTCGGTGCCTGCATTGCAGTTCCATGACCTACAATGGTTCTGCCACACTGAGATGGGATTTGCCACCTCACATATGTGCCAGCTGCAGCTGAAGAGGATGACATGGGAAGACCTGACTGAGTCTGCTCCAGTTATTTCAGAGGCTGCAGTTTCTGTAACACTGCTCAGGCTCTTCAACTGCAGTCTGCAGCCTGCTTATTACTGCACTGACAGGTCTTTTGATCCTGAGCAAGTCACACTGCAACAAACTTGGGATGTTAGGTGTGAGCTCGTCTGTTCCAATGAGCTTAGAAGGTCCTGATCCCCTCATGGCAAGAAATACACAGGGCAGTTGGAAAAAGTTCAGAGATGGGCAACAAAGATGATCAAAGGTACAGAATGTCTTTGTATGAAGGATGACTAAGCTGTGAATTTTTCATTTAGAAAGAAGTGAAAAGTCTGCAAAGCAGCAGAAACTAAGGGGAAGAGTTTACCTCACTTGAACATCAGAAAGCAATGGTGCTAGACACTAAGGTCCCTCAGTAGCAGCATAGAAGGCACATCACTCACCCTAAGATAGGCGTCCAAGAGGATGGGTCAACCACTATCTCCAGCTCCCTTTTATTTCTGATTTCCCAGGGGGTCTGGACAGCTGCCTGGGATTAGATGTGTACTTTCTTCATAAATTTAGTTAATCTTCAGTGAGACTGATCCTGTGTAAAGCAGGATTTAGTTGTAGATGTAAAGTCTTTTACTGCACACTTTGTTAAGGCTAACATTTGTTAGATGTCTGCTCTGAAAAAAGCTCCTTGAGCATGATCGGGAATTTCTCTCTTCAAAGGTCAGTGGGCTGCAGCAACAAAACCAGTTGATCTCTACCCAGGGTCTAAGGATGCTTCATTTCAGAGTGTGGGACTGCTGACATTTCAGTACGTACTTAGACCCTGCATCTGAAAATAATTAAAAGGAAGGTGACTGATGGCTGAGAGACACAGATTGTTGGCTTGTGTTGTACTCTCTAGAAACATTACAAGACCATTCCCAGCTGTTGTTCCAGCATGGGGTACCACCAGCTGTCTCATCAAATCACACCACTGAATAAGAGCACAGAAATCTCCCATATTATCCTGCCACAAGAAAACAACCACCACTGACAAGATCCCAACAACAAAAAGAAAATCTTGAAGGCTAATTTTTTTTCTTCCTCTGATTACATTTCACCCTCCAGGAAGCATATGTAAACACAGTCCAAGTTCCTTCTAGCTTTGTAAGCACTAGCCTTTGTTTTTGCAAATGTTTCTAAACTGCTAACTTCATTTGTGTAGCACTTGAATTACTCAGAAAATTCTTTCTCATCCAGGCTTCTACTATGCAATGTGACAGACCCTGGCACTGGTGGAGCAGTGTACCCTGCCTGTGTTCTGCAGATGCTTCTGTGGATGTGTTAATCATTACAGCACATCTTTCCAAAGCAAACAGATATTGTGGCATGTTATATACATATTAAAGTGAAATACTTACATATTTTTATTATAAGTCTGTGTTTTGGTTCTTCCTTTTGCAAGAGAGTGTGACGTTCAAGATGTAAAGTCAATTTTGTCTCAGAATTTAGATTTCATAGGAACAGGCTTACTAAAAGCCAGGATTAGCACAAATAACCCCATTCTAATGTAATTTTCTAAAATTGACTGGATCTAATTGTTTAAATGTATAACCAGTATCTTAACAACAAAAAGGCTGCTATATTGAATCTCAGATATGAAACTGGCAGGAAATGGATTACTATAAAATGTAGAAGTGAGGAATCTGCTTTCACAGGCTTGCCTAGAAGCAGGTACAAATCTTAAAATGGTACTTTAATTATCTTTGAATTTCAGAAATATCAGAGCTTATTTGGTACTCAGATATGGAAAATATTAATAAAATCTCTGGATACTAATGATTCTGGGTCTTACAGTGTCATAAACCTAGAGTAATTCCACTGAACATATCTAAATGCCATTGATATAGAGTTGGTGGAAGGGTGGAGTCAGACCTAAGGCCTTTCTTACCTGCTCTCTTTAACTTGACCAGACCTTTACCTGCCACAGTCTTTGCTGTGCAGTGCAAAGCTCAGGTATCAGTGCTGCACTATCCCCAGGTAAAAGGAGCTCTATTTAAACATATCTGAAGGCTACACAGCGTGGGAGAAACTCATAATTTGAGCCAGCGTGGGCGGCTGAATACTCTGAATATTTTTATGGAGCTTTTAAAAAAGATGAACTGACAGCATCTTACCTTACCTACTACCCTCAATCCTATTTCATACTGTCCTTGAACTAAGCTGCCTGGGGGAGGCAAGACTTGTCAAATGCCTAAGAGCTAGGAGTACTTAGACAGCTACCTCCACTTCAGTTAAAATTAGGCACAGAAATACCTTTGTGGATTTGGGCCTGGTGAGCAGTGAGATATGGCAGGGAATCAAAGTGACCTGCAGGAACAGTGCAGTGGTTGCAGCAGGTGTTTTATGGCTATGCCAAAGGTGGCTGTACTGAAGGAATTACCTCTGGTTGCACCGCGGCCATCCTCCTCTCTATTCAGGAGCCCATGCTCACCTGAAATTGATGCTAATTTTCTAAGACAGATGGGAATTACAGCTGACCAAGTAACTTGTGCTAGATGTGACATTAGCTCTCTGAAGAAAGTGTTTTCTTAGAAGTATTTCTGGAAGTCCTCTGCTTGTGGTGTGGGGCTTTTTAGGAATATGCAAGAAGTAATCCTATGGGCAGCCAGACAAGGGTTGGACCATGTACAAAGGGAGCGTCCAAGAAAGAAGGCTGGTATCAACAAATATAGATCAGATACACATAATCATTTATCTGCTCTGGCCATGCTAACAGTAAACCAGCTGCAAACATATGCAGATGACATGCTGAGTCCACTTCAAAGGCTCCTTACAATTCCCTAACTTGGGCCCAAGCAGGACACTGTGAGTGCCAAGATAGACACAGAAATCTTCCTTGGATAACCATTTCTTAGCCTGGCATTTCATCTTGATCACCTCCTTTCAGAAAATGAGGGTTGCTAGTAATTCACTGTTTTCATTGCTGTAATAATGAGGAAGGTAGGCTACACATTTTGCATGGTTATATTTACTTTTCAAGCCTAAAGGAAGAGAGGGAAGCTGGGGAGGAAGGAGGTGGGACCTGGGTTTTAGCTGGAATAATCTGTAGGGCTGGGGAATTTAGCTGGAGGGCCATAAAATATCCAGAGGAAGGATGGGGAATCTACTTCTCATGTTCATCAGATGCTTCAGACCATGTGCTGGAAGTTTCCATGTGGGGCAGGCTGTGCCGTGACCCTCACAGAGTCACCATCCAAGAACTGCACTGGGGGCAGAGGGATGGAAGAAGGCACACAGAACAGTTAAAGGCTGGCCTGAAAATCCGGGAACTGGGCAACACAGGAATGAGCAGCCACATGTGGGAGGGCCACATCCCTGTTAAGCTTGCTCAGAAATTGCAATCACACTTTGCAAACTTTTTGAGGGTTTGTCATGAGCCTCTTGTGCACCCAGGCGCATACACACTGTGTGTAACCTATGACAGCACGGATGTGTTTTAGCCTTGATGAATTTTCTTTTTTCCCTGACAGATAAAAGACCCCTTACAAACCTCTTTCAGCTGTAGTCCCAGTATATTTTCCATAGTGGATATAGCTACAGATTTCTCATCTTACGAGAAACAAAGGTGCCACAAAGGTTGTGTACAAAGACAGGTAGCAAATGGGGCTGATACTTCTGGACTGCAAATCCCCAAAAAATGTCATCACAAATATCAGATGACTTTGAAGTCCTCTAAAACAACAACTGAGCTCAGTTTAAATAAAAAAAAAAAAAGGAAAAAGAAATAGTGTAAACCTTTATGAGAAAATAATGCTGTGCATGTATAAAACACTTCCTTGGATTGTGATTTTTTGTAAGTGATGTGAGTTGAAAGTTGTTTTTCATTCAGCTATAGCTGTGACTCCAGCTGCCCCTCCTAAACATTACGTTATTTGCTTCAGGAAGCCTCTTATCCAAAAGACTGGCCTTTCAAAGGGATTCATAGTTCCCCACCCCACCTTTTGTGCTCCACTATGTCTATGCTGATGAGCTGAGAGGTAATAAGTTGATAGGTAACCTGCTCATTAGCTAAAAGGCTGATGAGTGGAGGACATTGGTCTGGGGAGGAAAGTGCTGTTAGTGCAAGCTAATAAGGGTTCCTGTGGAATATAATGAAAAATAGTAAGTTTTAGTATGGATATATAGATGGATGTTGCGTGTAGCTCATGTTGCTTTTTGGAAGGGGTGGCTGGAAGTTTTTCTTCTTTAGTTCCTTATATTTGCTAACTCTGCTGCTTAAGAGTGAATAAACAGACTGCTGAGCCTGTGTGTATCACTGTAAGATGGTGCTATTATAATCTTAAAATGAATAGCAAAGGCATTTCAAAGACATAACAGTCTCTTTCTTGGGAAAGCAAGGGGTGGTATTCTTTGATTGATACTGACTCTCAGTGTGTCTTGAGATGCAGTTTGAAATGCAAGTCCACGCAGTTGTACAGCAGTGCCACCTTCCACCTAAGTAAGGCTCTCTTCCTTGTTGAGGAAGCTATTAATTTTAGTAAGACTGCAGGGTGCACTGAGATTGATCTAACTTTCCTGTCCAAGATAAAAGCATCACATGTGGTTGCTACCTTTGAATTTTAATGAACTTTATGTAGATAAATGTTGCAGTATCTTTTAGTCTAGGACTCTTCAAGACAGTTACTGCTTTACAATATGTGCAGGGTTGGTGGAAGCTACCCCTCTGCCCTTGGTTAGCCAGAGCTCACATTTAATGCCCATCAAAACTTAGTTCTTGAAAACTGGCCCCCATGAAAAACATTTTTAATGAGCTGGACTTTCCTGAAATGAGGTAGGTGCAACAAGTCTAATTACTTCAACTTAAAGTAGTAGTTTTCCTGTGTAATCACTGAGGATTTTTCTCTTGTCTAAAACCATTTCTGACAGAACTAGGAGGACTTGAAAATACTTCTGGTCAGTCAAGGCTGGCAATCAGTTTGAAATTATCCATGTGTTGGCTGGAATTGGGGTGAGATTGGTCTCTTGCCATCATTTTTGGCAACATGAGCTACACATGCAAAAGAGACAATACTGGAGTCATAGACTTATGGATCCCCTGTGGCTGTCTCCACACCTATGAAAAGAAAATAAATTATATTAGTGATGACGCACCAACTTTAGGAGCAGTTCCAAGCGTTGTTCCCAGAGCATCCAAGGGAGATAAGATTTAAGTATGTGTTCCAGGAAACAGAAGAGCAAACACACAGAGTATGTTAAGCCCCGGCAGCCAATCTATAAGGATGCTATACACAGATTAAGCTTACCATAAACTATGTTTAGTTTAGAACAGATACGTTTGGGCTTCCACAGTTTTTTCTGCAGTAGATTAATACAGACTTCTGCATTGTGTCTGCAACACAAGGCTGGGACCAGGTAACCAGCTGTCTCCTTCTGCAGAGGTTCCCCATTGCAACTTGTTTAGCCTGGAAAAGTTTGCACCATCTGCAACAGACAATCATAAAATATTCTAAGAAACAGAAAACTATTCATGTAGTTATTGCACCATTGTTACTTGACAGCAAATAACTTTGTTAAAGTCTCTGTGTCAATGGCTCACCAGAGGAAGCAGTGCTTGCTACCAAGCAAGTGGTTTCGAAGATCTGACTATCACTACAAACTTTTGGCAACATTCATACTGTGAATATGTGGTGATGCTGGTATTTTATTCCCAAGTTATTTAGTGCTGCAGGCAGCTGTATTCCAAATTCTCTGGGCCTGGAGAAGCATTGCAAATGGTTAGTACTATATTAATGTCAATTACAAAACACTTCTGAATGTCTGTGCCTAGCAAACAACATTAGTAGTGGGAGGGTGAAGTGGGACTGAGGACTTTCAACAGCAAACTTTCCAGAGAGTCTCTGGTGTCATTTAGTAAAGGGTCATTCTAATGCAGGGTCACTATGGCTAATTTTCACTCCCAGTGACTATTTCCTAGTGGTGTACAACACTATCTTTAATTCCTTCAAAGACTTTTAATTGAGCTGCATTTTGGAGGGAGTTTTTTGTTTTGGTTTTTTTTTTCTCCCATTAAAACAATGGAGAGAATTGGAAGGGGTGAAGCTAATAGACAAGCTTTTTGGATCATCCAAGATCATCTTCAGCTGAAAGTTAGAAGCAGGAACATCAGGCTAAGAATGGAGTGAGAACTATTGCTTTGAGGATGAAAGTAGTGAAAAGAGTTTCCAATCTATTCTGAAGTTTGCCAGCTCCTTCCTCAGTAGGGGAGCTTTCCTTAAAAATCTGGATTACATTGTGGGGCCACCCTCTAAAGCAAGATACTTGTAGTAATCCAGTCTGTGCTGTAAAGGTGGGAGTAACAATATATAGGAGTGATAGGAATAAAGTCTCAATAGCAGAGCAGATGGACTCTTGTTCCAGATTGTGTAAGACCCACACTAGGGTATGTCTCCATGCTTTTGGTGGAAATACTATTTTAAGAATTTCCTGCTCTCTTCCCATCCACAGAGCCTTATTCAACCCACCTTGGTTGGGTTGCATAGCTGTTTAGGAGGTCACTGGGAAACTACCAGCAAATTGATCAAAGGCCTTTAAAAACCCCTACAAAAAAAAAGCATAAAACAGCCCTGTGCCTGAGCTAATGGGCCCTACCTGTGCTAACAAGGTAATATTTCTTTCAGTCCAATGTCTCTGTATGGAGCTCACAGCTAGCTCCCCAGCCTGTATCTAGCCTGGGGACCCAGGCACGAGGTCCTATCATGTGGATGTGCCTGGTTTATCCCATGTGCTGACCACATCTCTTTGACTATAGGAATCCTGACTAGCTCTGTAAGGTCTGGACCATCTTTATTAAAGACACTCTGAGTTATCCTGTCTTCACGTGCTTAAAGGTTCTCCTGACAGGACTTCTTAGAGCATCATGTCCTTAAAACTTGGGTAAGTAGTAGAGACATATTAGGATAGATTACCTATAATTACACATATAATCCTGGGATTGGCAGCTTTATGGATGCATATCCACATAAGCCAAGCCTATCACTGGGAATTATGAGTAGCCCATGAAAATACACAGACTCACAGCAGCAGGCAGTGATCTGGTAGTCTGTACAGGGTGGAATCTCTTCCACCCCTCTAGGTTTCCTCAGTGTAAAATGTACATCCATAGTAATATTTTTGCTGTTTTCATCAACAGTTCAACTGTATGGGTTTTAATTGGCTTAAATTTAAAATGTTTGTTTATAACTTGCATTTTGAGTTGACATCACCAATTTTTTTATGATGAGATATCTACAAAAACTTCATACCATTAAAACCACAATGTCTGCAGAGAAAAACCCCAATATGAAGTTTACTCAGGGTTTTTAAAAGAAAACTTATTTATTGCAATAGCTGTTGATATAAAAACACTTCACACATGGGAAAGCTTAGCTAAAGAAAGAACAGTTCATACATATAAAGATATGATATCTATAAAAATAGGCAGATAACTTGACCATTTAAGCTCCTAATCATGAGTTTAAACAGTAAGCTCCAGCTCATTTCCTTTTCCCACTATTTCATCTGCGGATTTAGGAGTATAAACTCTAGGAGAGAGATGCAGATTGTTTGTGCTGTCCCATTTCATCTGGCTGTTTTAAAAGGCTCACATCAATGTGGTTATCTTTTGAGACAGCACATCTTCGTATGCTGGGAATAATTTGTTTCCTTTTGAAGTATTTTTCTATTGTGGTTTAGAGAAGTGCCTTAAAAGTATATTGTTGGCAGGACATGGCTATTTTTTCAGTATAATATTAACTTATCAAGACTGGAACTTGCTAGATAAACTCTGTTGTAATATATGTCTATATCATTCCTCTTAGCCTTTTAAATGTACTGTAACTTTATGCTAACAATCAATAGTATAGTAATTCCTGTTCTTGGAATTTAAATGCTGGAAGATTTGGCTTTTTACTGGGTTCACTAGAAAGTTATTAAGAATCACATGCCAGAACTTCATTTTTTCATCTAGTTCAGATTTTATTTTAAGAAGTCTGCATTGACTTCAGGCTGAGGTCTACCTGCTCACAAATCAGTGCATGTGGAGCTTTGTCCTGTGTGGCAGCCCCCAGCAGCTTCCCTGCCCCAGGATGAGAATTGCAGTGGGTGTGTGGGTGCTTCACCCTGTGAAAAAGCTGCCCCTAACCTGCACACAGATGAGTGACCGTTGCTCTCCAATGCTGCTTTGGTTTGGGATGCTGAAATAGAGCTGAACAGGGGGTCCTGGCCCAGAAGCAGGTGCCCTCTGCGGCAGGATGGAGGTAAGAGCCTGGGAAGCTGCTGAATGATTCATGGGAACCTGGTGGTGGCTGCTGCTGACGGTAAGGTATCCTGCTGTGGCATCACTTAAGTGAAGGATTTCCAAACCTACATGTCCAGCGCAAGGATGCGTTAATGGATCCTAGGATGTAATTAGCCTAACTGAATGGATCAAAGTGCTTATTTGCTACAGCCATGCTAAAGTCCTGCAAGCCATGGGCACACATAGGACAGTTTGAATACTTCATACCTTTCTGGGTTTACTTTAGGCTAAGTTGTCTTATCTGCTTCCAGCTGAATCATGAGTGTAAACAGATCAGTTTGTCTCTAAGGATATGATTCCAGAAAACTGTGAGAGTCAGTTCAGTCCAAAACACCATCTGCAGAAATGAAGATTTTAGCCTTCATATTAGGTTGACCAATACTATACTGCTTCTGTTTCCTCTCTGCTGTTTTTCTTGGGTAAGCAAATGATTTTCCAGAACAAAGTCTAATTCGTTGAATGGATTCTGATATTCCCTCAATATTCTCTGGCAGATCCCAGTTTTAAAAATAAACATTTGTCTATTCCAAAGTAATGCAGGTATGCACAAACTTGTTTCATCAAAAGTCAATGTGATTGAAGACTTAAACTTTGAGAAATGGCAGCTATAAAATAGTTTAGGTCCTTGAAAATTTTATCCTCAGACTTTCTTATTAATGTTCTCCCACAAGACTGTTAATTAACTGAGGACCACAAAGTACTCATTGACTTCACTTTTCAAGTGTTAGACACTCAGGCAAATTGCTGCCAGAGATCTACAGCCAAAGCAAGACTGGCTGTAGCTGCCATAGAAGCCAACTCTCAGTCAGTCCAGCTCCACAGTGGCTCACAGGACCATTGATGTTGCTCATACTTCCTGTAGTTTGGTCAAGCACCTGGCCTCAGAGATGTAGGTGCTTGATAGATGACAGTTCACTGCAGAGACAACACCAGAAAATGTCAGCACTTGGAATAGGGACAAAGAGTGTGTTTGGGGTTAGGAAGCTGCTGCTGCTGCTGGAGGCTCTGATGCCTGATGATGAAGCAAGTGCCGATTTCTGTGGTTTCCAGATTTGTTTTTCAGGCAGCTGTGGGGTTCATGCTACTTGTGAAGAAAAGCTGCAGACTGGTTCTGCCTCTGCCTCCATTTAGTGGTCAGGGTGAACCAAAACACAGAGAACATAATCTATTACTCTCCTCCAGCCTCCCAAGGGAAGATAGAAGGGGAATAAGAAACGTCCAGGTTGCAAGTTAAAACTAGAACAGGTTTATAGAACAGGGAATGGATAGTAACACGTGGGATGATAATGAAAAATATACGAATATATACAAACCTGATCTTGATGGCCACTGATAGAAGTGCCTGAAAGTCATGATAAAGCTGACTTGGGAAAAGGGTTGCTCTTCCCAGCAACTGATGGAGTTGGATCCTGCAGAGCATGTGGCGAGCTGAAGGCAAAGAGCACAAGCCCCTCTCCAAGATTTCCATTGGGTGAGCGAAGGAAGGAAGGAAGGAAGCAGGAAGAAAGAAGGGAAGGACTTTTCCACCCTTTTGGCTTTTATAGGGTATGGCAGGCAATGTAAGGGTATACTGACTCCTCTCTATTCTGCCTCCTGGAGCCCTCAGGGACCTAAACAACGCCCTCTCTCTAAGTCCTTGTATTGATACCATAAAATTAGCCTGTGCCCCCTTAAACCATTACAGCTTCTTACTGTGAAAGGCACTGGAAGAGTAAAATATCAACAGTCACTGCATGCAGAGGTGCGTTGCTGTACTCTGTATTACTGTGGTGAAGCTCACTGGAAGAATTGAACTTGCTGTCTGCAGATATACACCTGCTAAGCATTGCCTTCAGGCAATAGTATCACAGTCTCCTGGATAACAACTACTACTCTCTATTTATCCTTAAGTAAGTGGCTCTTAATTCCTCTCTGGATAATGTCTGAATAAGATTAGTGGGACATCCAACTACTACTTGGAGCACAGTCAAGATCATCTTCCCACTGCCTTACTTTGAATCCTGCCTCTTTCTCTGCTTCATCTAAAATGTCCGCTCCCTATATTTCGAGACATCTGCTTGGCAGGCACACCATATGCACTGAATATCTTCAACATGCCAATGTGTCTGTCCCCTTTGCTCAGCTATTAGTGACAGGATACCATCCATTTCTCTCATCCTGCTGATGTTCCTTCCTTCAGTGCTGCCTTTTACATAAATAACATACTTCCTGACCTTTCCCAAAGAACTCTGCAGCCTGCTGTGTTTGTCTGTAGTTAGCTCAAAGCACTCTGAAACAGCAGGCTGAGTCCCGTTCTTTTTTCTTTTCTTTTTTTCTTTTTTTCTTTTTTCTTTTTTTCTTTTTTCTTTTTTCTTTTCTCTTTTTTTTCTTTTTTCTTTTTTCTTTTCTCTTTTTTTTCTTTTTTCTTTTTT
>VZRW01013380.1:0-32934 GCA_013398125.1 Aegotheles bennettii | reverse complement strand
TTTTTTTTTTTTTTTTTTGACACTCAGTACAGTGGCATTTATGTATAAATTGGGGTATTAATGAGACACATCTTAACTTCTTGACTGTAAAATAATGAACTTGCTTAGTGCCCTCAATAATGTCACTCGAAACCAGGGAGCTCAGATACTGCCTTTGAGTTGATCCAGATTATCAAAAAGAAATAAATCCACACATAGGGTGAAAACAAGTCTGGGTTGTTCTCTGGTTAACTTAGCTGCTTGTATTTCAAATAAAATGTGATGGCTGTCACTTAAAATGTCCCTGTGCTTCTGAGGCCAGAAGTTGTGACTTCTGTTACTAACAGGACTACAGGCATCAAAAACTGCATGGGGTTACCCTGTCACCTGCCTAAGTGCATCAGGGGTGGAGGTGCAGCATTGTAATATGGTGATATCATAACCAAAAAATATTCTAGGCTTTATATTTTATTTTTTTCCACTTACTCCTTGCACTCACCTTTTTACTAAAGCAGGGTTTTTACTGCTAACCACTGTAAGAATCATATATGCTGTATTTAGTTGTAGTTAACAGATGTAACATGAGGGTTTGGGAAACTACTTCATGCGTTTTGGAAGATAGTATGTGCATGCAGACCTACAGACTTGAGATCTGGAAGTGCATCTGCTATTGTATCCCACCAGCTCAAACTGCTTGTTTGCTAGTAGCAGAGACTTTTGTCTGGTGTAAGGAATCTTGCCCTCACCTCTCTGGAGAAGCTGAGTGAGGAAAGCCCCATGCCCTCCCGCAGCTCCTACATCTCAGCAATTCTTGTCCTCAGCAGCATGATCCACTACTGGGAGTGTGAAGAGCAAGGTCAGAGTGCTCTTCCTCAAGACAGGGTGCCTTTCACTACACACTGCTACCTCTCTGCACCACACACTGAGCAACCTGTTTAGCTAGGCCTGATCTGACAACTAAAAAAAACCCCATGATATACTGGTGCATCTCACCGCCAGATTCCTAGCACTGAAACAAGCGTCCTTAACAAGCAGGTAGCTCCAACCAGACATAAACACACAACACTGCTTGTGGTCTATATCTTGCATTTAGGCAATATGAGATACAGGTTTTTTTAAAAAAACCAAGCAGCCAACTCAGTTAAAGCTGAGAAGCTTCTTGCAAAGATGTCTGGTTTTCAGAAGTAATTGTTCAGGACTTCGATCTTCAGCCAGTGGATACTTTTAGCACCCAATACACGTGCATGGTATTTTTGAGCAGGCTGCTTGTTGATGAGTTGCTGCATTACAAAAAAGCTGGGTAACGAGAGCAACTCCATGCAGCAAGGCTTTCAATCAAGTCATACATGAAGAGAGACGTTGTGACCCAAGTTCAAGTGGCAGAGAGTGGGAGGATGTTGTGTGTTTTTCTGTCTGAAGTCCAAATTCTGAGTAACCCCTGTGTGGGGTCTGGTGTCTGCATCTGAGCCATCCTCAGTCCCAGCTGGGTACATTGCCTATGTTTTTTCCAGTCCTGTGGACTGAGGGAGGGAAGAGCATGGACTGCGTGTAAGGGGGATTAGAATTTGGCCCTTAAAAGGCTTCATTAAACTGTGGGAAAGTGATAGCGATGCCAACCAGCCAAGCAGAGAAAGTACTGAAAGGTCATTGACACTAAACACCTCCTCCATTTCAAAGCAGAGGAAGATCTTTGTGTTGGAAATCCCATTCTCCTGACCAAAATAGAAAATGGCATAGCAACCTCCGCTTTTTTGATCCTTTTCAGGTGCTTACATGTCACATGTTATGAATATATGCAGAAATTTTTGCTACAATATCTAAAGACTTGGTTTTATTAACCCACACGGCCACAGGCATATCGAAGTTCAGGGTTGACCCTAGTGTTTCTGTGTTTCTCAGTTTTCCATCTGATGTGGTTTTGAAAAATACTAGTAAATTCTTCCAGAAATATTTTGTTTCTACCAGCAGCTCATAGATATTCTTTAGGCAGAATGGCAAATGTTGTTCTTAACTTCTTCCTCCTGCTTTCTATTAATAGACTTATTGATCCTTGTTGGGATTTGAGCTTGCATTTGAGCTATGGTGTTGGGACAAGCCCGTTCTGTATACATATAATAAAGTATTTTCACTAAAATTCTCCATGGCATGTTCCAGCATAGATTAACAATGGCCATTTCAGGCACAACCCACACGTGGCATTTGTGGGCAGGGAACAAGATGTTAAAAGTTTCCTATGGAGAGAATCACAGGACTGGCTGTAGTCTCATTAAGTCTCTTGTACTCTCCCATTCTGATTTTGTTCATTTAAATTCCCCTAAAGAGGGAGTATCAGCTTTCCAGAAAAGAAGCAGCATTGACTACTTACTGAGCAACAGCTGAAAGCTATCATTTTTAATCTTACAATTTCTTTTGATATTGGATGCTTACACTGGAAGACACATTTTTCACTACAAACTATTTCTATTTTGCTTTGTAGAGCAAATGAAATGATTAAAGCAGGAGCTATTCCCAGTTTACAATCACTTCTTCAAGACGGTAATAATAATTGACCTCAGGTTAGTCTTTCTATAAATTATATTTGAATTTGTGTAAGTTGGAAAGAAGCATAGTCAGACTGTCCTCAAAACATATTTTCCATGAGAGAAAGTTACGTCAGATTTGAGCAAGACATGGAGCGATACTTGCTTTGGTTCTTAGATGCTGCTGTGCTAAACTGAAATCAAATGCTTGTGTCCCATATGTGAGAAGTATAATGTTTTGCTAGTCATTAACAAGAAAAGTATTATGGTTTATCTGAAAGTTTTCTAAAGCCTTTTTTGGCAATAATGTTATGGAAAGGAGCAGCTGAAATAATAATAAAACTTTATACTTACAGAGAACTTTCATCTGGGAGTATCGAAATAATTTATAAGCTTAGTTAAGTCTGTCTTGGTATTTTTCTAGGATACTACTTCCCTGTGGCAATTGGTAAGCAAGTAATTTTATCCTGGTTTAGCAAAAGGGTGAATTGGGGCAGAGAAAGGGTAAACAACTCCTGCAGGGCTACTGCAGCAGATCACAGGGGGTTAGCCAAGATTCATGCACACAGAGGTGGGTTTTGCATCACCCTACTCATGACGGCTTTGAGTTACTTTCTGTTTTCTGATGGTAGGGAATTTGTCACTGCCAAGACCCTTTCCCCCATCAGTGTCAAGTATCCAAGTCCTTAGGATCCACCTCCAGGTGCTGGTAGCTCCTTGCCTCTCTTAGTTTCATGGACTCCCAAGGGTCACTCGGTAAGTCCCCTTCAACTGCCCAAGTCACTCTCTTCCTCATGTCAGAGAACTGGGCTTCTTAGCAGGCACTGCCCATCCTGAGCAAGATGCCTGGCTTCTTCTGAAGCCATGAAGCACCTTCTTGTTCCTAATAAGTATCTCAGAGGACCTGGAGCACAGCAATCCTTCAGTTAGAAGTGATGAAGGTCCACTTCATGATGCTAAGTCCATAGCTGAGAAGAAAGGATGAAATCTCCTGACCAGTTGCATCTGAGACCACTTCGTTACATCTGTGTTTAGAAGCACCCAAAACTTTAGGGAATCTGTCAACCACTTAAGAGACACATGCCTTCTCTTTGGGAGATCTTCAGGTCTCTTTCTTGAAACAAGCTGACTCCTCACTGCAAACAGCTCACTTATGCCTAGAGCTGCAAATACACCTTCTTTACCAAGAAGATATTTTCAGAAGCTATAAATCAAACAACTCTTCCTCATTAAAGGAGGAATTCCCCATTTTTCATGGCAGAGAGGTTGTAAAAGCACAAGGATACGGCCTCCACTACCCCCAAGTTTCTGTGAATGGTCTGGGCTGGATCTGAAGCAGAAATAAGCATTCAGTGCTCTGCAAAGAGCTATTTTCTGGTTGTGCTCATTTCTGCTGCCCACATGAAATCTAGTTGGCAATGCATTTTGCAATAAAATTTTAGGCAGGTGCCAATATATAGTCCCGTGGACACTTGTGAGAAGATCATGAACTCTACTTCTTCAACTTTCTGCGTGTTGGGCAGAAAGTTTTTAAAGGGACAAATCAAGGAGGGGTAAAAATGAACCCTGCACTGTAGCTCATTGTCAGTCACACAAAAGGATTAATACTTTTTTGGACAGAGGTTCCAATAATATTTTTTAAAGCACCCTCTTCCTTTCTGGGATGTAGTGTACAAGGTTTTCATCATAGGTGTATTGGACGTTTTCCACTCCACACCATTCATTTAGTTTCACCATCTCCCCTCTCTTTGAGTGGTGCCCTTGTGCTACAATTTATATCTGAGATTTTCAGCTAGGAAGCATGTTTTAAAGAGTATAACACAAGGCCACACAAACCTGACAAATTGTGGGAATGGTGCTGGGACACCAGCACCTTTGCAGGATCAATGAACTGGTCACACAGGCAAGGGGGCACTGAAAATAAGCACTTGCCTCTGAAAATCTGGATTTAGACTACATACCCCAGTTATAAGAGATCTTACACCAGAAAATACCTTCTGTTTAGCTGGAATGTACCACAATGCTAATTCAAAACTCTGAAACCCCACTACTCCACTGAAGAAAACGCAAATCATGTATCTGCACAGCTTGTACTCATGCACATTCAGGGTTTTGGGTTTTTTTTTATTATTATCTTTATTTTGCTAGTGATTCTATTCTATTAACATGACTAGATGTGCAGATCCTGATGTCATTAATGGATTCTAAAAAACTGATAATAGCAGGGACTAAGCAGATCTACTGGCAATTTTGTTCATTAATGAACTCCAACTTCAAATACACCCAAAGCAAACATATGTATAGAAGTCTTAAAACCAGATCTGTTGAAGGGATTCCAGCCCAGGACATTTTATTAACCTCCACATAACTGATTGTACTGCAGCTCCACACATGTTTTGATTTGTAACTGCTCAAAAAAATCAACAGTGTGTTCATCTCAGATGCCTGGTTGAAATATTTTGTGAAAGCAAATGATCAAAAGCAGGTCAGATGCCTCTTTCTGTCTTGCTCAAACATGTTCAGAATCAGAACAATTCATAGCATTTAGTCAACTTTATTATTGCTTTTTCACTTGGTTTCTTAAGTCTCTGTAGAAAACATAATAATCTGTGACATGTTTTATGAATTCAAGGACATTTTATTTAGTCACCTGTCTAGACATGTACACGTACATGCACAAATCAATTGCTAGTTACTTCAAGTTGTGCATAAAACACTGACAAACCAACATATTGAAAAAAGTCCTTTCATTGGTTGTTACCAATTGGTTGTTTGGAGAGCATTAATGAGGAATGAAACTGAGATGTTAGGTTAAGTTAGTAAAAGGAAAATTCTCACTCCAAATGAATAATTCAGAGCCTCACATTCCAGCAACTGAGACAGGGTTTTGATCTGATGGTTCATGTGTGCTGGGCATGTTTGCAGTTAAGAATATCATTATAGCTCAGCTTTTCTTCGGTGGTTGATCGTGACAATGAAAGACAAAAATGTCATCTTTGGACTGTTTACTGAATTTCATTCTTTTAATGAGCATTCAGCCAATTTACAAATAATTTTGCTGTTGTTGATCACAATTTTACAAGCTTCTTGAGTGCAGAAGTTCCCTCCAGTGTGTAGGGAAATGTACCTTCAATATGTACCTTCAATGGTCTCAGGAAGAAGCTAATTAAAACCAGCTCTTTTAAAATGAGCAATGTCACTTTAAATCAGAAAGCTTTCATATGTCTTTGATTCTGTTACCATTAATTGTTTTCCCTTGAAATCTGCTGTAATTTATGGGAAAACATTAGTCTGTTGTAGAGAGACATGAAGCTTGAATTTTGTAATCCTTCTGAGTGCTATTAAACTGATTTCCCACAATTGTTATTTCCTTTAGGACAATGAAGTGCCCTTATTATCATTGTGCCCCATATACATACCAATTGTCTGTAATATCTTAGCTGGTTAGCAATTAATGCCTTTTATGGGAATTTTTGTTGTTGTTGTTGTTTAGCTGTAGCCTCACCTTTCACATGGCTGATATGTCTCAATCATATTTTTGACTAACGTGTATTTCTGTTTATATGTATATATACATACCGGTTGGGCTGATTTTTAGTTTGATGATCTTTGAATGTGAATATTATGTGAATAATTAGTAAGACTAATTATTTTCACTGTTTCCTTTGACTCAAATATTTTAAAAGTTTATCATACTTCAAAAGAGGCTAACATTTGGTTTCTGTTTGGGAGGAAGTTCTGAGCCAACTCTTTTTTTTTCTCTCTTTTCCCCCTCCCTCATCCCCCAATCTGCCTGCTTAATATCTAAGTAATTTAACCATGTGATTAATATAAAATGAAGATCTCCCAGGCTTTCACTCTATGTAAGATGAATGATACTCCAAACACAATGTAGTTGAAGAGCATCGCTCTTCATGTTGTTTTTTTTTTCTCAGCATGCTGGATGATCCATACGAGAGGCACTATAGTGAGATTACTGCTGTGCTCCTTGCAAGGTTGTGGTGTTATGAATAATGTTATTTTTAGGGCATCGTTATTGATATTGGCTAGCATTACTCAGAGCCTTTAATCAAAAGGAATAAGTGATAAAGACATCTTTATGATACACCCATATGTGATAAGTATGAGAAATATGGAAAAAGATTAAAGACCCAGTATCTTGGCCTTGGAGAAAAGGGTCTTTGTCCTGTTAAAAATAAAGCTGACCAGATGTGCTCATTTAGGCATGGCAGTCCTGATTTTCTCATAGAACCCATTCCTGGTTAGGCTTTTAAAATCAAAACCTTAATTTTGACATTTGTCTTTGAGCTCCCCTAATGCTTGTTACACTGCTCTGTGACTGAGTTATGCAAGGCATTTCAGCTTGTGCCTTCTTTCTGTACATGGATAGTCAAAACAAGCTGGCAATTAAATGTGTGCTTGAATTACTAACTGAATCAGAGCACGAAGTGACACAGTTTGTCCCTTGCTGACCTGTTTTTTCTGTGCATGAACTTTGTAGTTGTACTGAAGCGAGACAGGCTGACAAAAACCAAACAGTTGTAAGGGCAATTGTCCTAATGGGAGTTACTCAATCTTCACATCTATTGCTCTGAAAGTGCCTCAGGATTTAAAAAAAAAAAAAAAAGCAAACCAAAAAAGCAAACCAAAACAACAAGACAAATCAAAAATATGTAAAATGCCAACCTGGCCACCTGCCCCTGCAGCACATACCCACCAGGATGGCATATGCTTGCTGCTGTTTGAGGACAGGCTTTGTCAGAAGCAATGGCATCTGGCAAGGAAGATTTTACATTTACAAATTAAAGGTTCATGCGGTTAACCGATCTCTTCTACTTCAGGGTCAGTCACAGCTTGTGGGAGCATTTTCCTATTAGATTTTACAGTTTAGAATGGACTGAATGTGTCAGCCTGCAGAACTGCTGGGAGGTTAAATTTGAAAGTGGGATTTTAACAGGAATATTTGCATACAGCTGTGCACTCTGGAATGAATAAGTATTTTCCAGTCACTCAGGCAGCTGACTGTAGATTCCTAGATTAAAGTATGGAGGAGAAAAGGGAAAGCTCTAAGAACTACATATCAGAACCGCAAGAAGCTTCTGGACATACCCAAAAATAAGACCTTCAGTTATGTATGGAGCACCTATTCCATCACTGTGACTACACTGACAGTCAGTGAATTCCCACCCCCTTCTGCATTTTTGCAGCAGAATCACAACTCTAGGAGAATATATATTATTAATTTGTGCTGTTTAGCCGTTTTCCTTACACAACTGCTTCTCTACCTTTGAATTCTCTTTAGGTGTAGTAAGTCTGTCTTTCAAACGTCATTTTCCATAGGGTATAACTGTTTTTTGTTGTCTGTCTGGAAACACCACTGGCTTTTGCTGGGAGAGTGTAATGGAAGACGAGTTGTTTGGGTTTTATGAGTTCTTAAAAAATAATTTGATTACTGTTAAGTGGAAACACTTTCAATCCTTTCCCATCCTAGATGGGAGTTATCAGTGTTGACAGAAAGCTTCAGGGGGTGCAGAAAGTAGTAAGTAGTCTTCCAAGTGAAGGATTATATATGTATCCAAGCATCTAGCAGTTCAGATACTAATAGTTTATCTGCAAATCAACAGAAAAAGCCACATGACAATGTTATGCTTTTCCTACCTGCTGAAATCCTATTCCATTCTTTAGGATTATGCCCCAGGATTACAGAGAGGAAGAGGCAGATAGTTTTATGAAATCCTTCAGCAGTGTTTCACATCTGTCATTGCCAAATGATGATGGAGGAACCAGTGGTGGTCTGGGATGACATGGCTCATGGGTCATGCTGATTCCTGTAAATCAGCCCTGAAAGGGCCCCACTGGTGTACTTCAGATCCCCTCCCACCCCCCAGGTTGTGGCACAGTGCCACAACCTTTTCCTTACTGGAACCTAGTGCACAAAATGCATCCTTTGATACATGGCAGGTTGCTTGGTGGGCTGTGTCCCGGGCTGCATGTCTGCCTGATAGTTTGCAAGGGAAAAAAGATGCGTAGAGACATCACACATCTATATCCACTAACTGGTCTGACTTCCTCAGACACTTGTATTGTTAGGAACTGGGGTGAGTAAAGATGAATATCTTCAGTGACCATTAAAATACAGCAGAAACTTCCTAAGGGGCAGATGAAGATTGTCTGGCCTCTGCTGTCTAATGACCCTTTTCTGGAGTGTGTCAAGCTGAATTTGTAGTTGTGTCTCTTTGTTTAAACATTGGCTTTCAATTTATTACTTAAGGGACCCAGCTTCAAATTAGAAATGGGTCATTATGTGCCCTTCTTAATGGTAAATTGAACTGTGCACACAAACATGTCAGAAACAGCTGAGGGTAAAATGCTTTCTAGTCCTCTGGCAGCCCATCACTTTATGTTAGTGTCACTTGATCAACATAAACTGTCAGTGATCATGGCAATTAGAGAAAAGTGCAACTTTGTTACCTGGAAATTCAGCAAGACAGTTGTTATTGCTTTGGTATGGCAGTAGGATGGAGAAATGATAGCTCTGGGACCATGACACCCAGTGTTGCATGCTGGATAAGCACAAAACAGAAAGCCTGTCTCCATCCCCCAGCATTTAGAGCAGCAGGGCTCTGTCCTCCTTGGTCACAGACCCTTTTCAGGCAGCCAGTAGACATCTTCCATAAATGTCCGGGCAGGGCTCCTTAGAGCCTGTGCTGACCCAAGTCAAAATTCAGCTGAGTTGGGCACAAATAAATAAATGATGTCCTCTGGAGACACAGCCTTACTGGTTTCAGGTCCTGGTAGGCTTCCGTAGTACTAGGCATGTCAGTAGGCAATGGTATACATCTTCTCTAATGATATAAATCTATTCTATAATTCTACCCAGTAGTTTTTCCCCTTTGTAGGATCTGCATCTCTCATTTTTTTTTTTTTCTTGGCTGCAGAATATCCTGAGTATCTAGTGGTGCATTAAGGCCACAAAAATGAGTATAATATTCTTGGTTTACAATCTAAGTAGATTAGTGTCCTCCGGGTAATCCTTTTGTGTTTTCCTCCACCACTTGGTGAAATGGAGCTACATGTAGCTGTTTGAAGGAAGTCATATGGGAATAAAAACATCCAATCAATTAAACACATGTTAGAACATGCAGATCAGGGGTGAAGGACCTAAATAAACCTCATTTACTGTAGGTAACAGCCTGCATGTATTACTGTGTGCATTCAGCATTTTCCAGCAGAGCTATGGGTTTTATGCCTGATACGCAATTTCCTATGTTGCAATAGAAGATCAAGACCAAGCCATGCAGGTAGAGTTTCATTCAGTGCTAAGATCATTGTTCTGATGTGAAACCACCTCCCAGAAGTGAGCCTCTATGCTTATCTCAGTTACAACTATCATGTCATCCACTCTCCTGCCCGTTTTAAAAGTAATTTTACTCCTTGAGCATATGTGAGAGCAATACCACTGTGAAGTCAGAAATGTCTGAGGGTTTCTTCAGCCTCCTTATGTTTACTTGATTGTTTCTTTATAACATCATGCTTCTGCTTGGGAATATGTTTGGCTACACAGGAAGAGTATCCATTGCAACTTATTCTTCCTGACCTTTTGTAAATCTAAAATAAACTGGTTTTTGGAAAGAAACCAGAGGCTCTCATCTCTGTTCCCTTCAAACAAATCTGACCTTACAGTTGTTTCTAGGAAAGACAGCAGAATTTTGAGTCAGTGAAGAGGAAGCAGGAAAGGGTAAAATTTTCCTATACTGATCTTACTCTTTGTTTCTTTTTTTTTTCTTTCTTTTTTTTTTTAAATACTCATATATTCTTTAATGGATACTGGATTTTTCAAACCTTTTTTCTTAATGACTGGGCTGCTTTGGCTGTCACGCTGTATGCACTCAACATTTTGTTGCTTTAATTGAATATATGGCTTCCCCCAACCACTGCAGCTATTTTCATTCTCCTGCAGCCCTGACATGGCTGTTGGTATTACCTCTAATGCATAGCCAGAAGGGATGCGAAGTTGTTCAGAACTTGGACTGAACTGGTGAAGTTACTGCTAACCCCTCATATAGGTCTTGCACGAATTTCGGGGGAAGTTGTCCCAGCTGGAGGGGTCATGAGCTAGGATTCCAGCAGTTAGTACTGGACAGCAAGAGTCCTATAGGGTATCACTTCGGAAACAGATTAAATAAATCCTGCCAGTTGATGAGGGTTCAACACTCCAGCACTTTTATGGTCTTGATGGTCACTGTGAGGCACATCCAAACCCTATGCTGCTCAGATGGCTTGCTGGAGCGTGGAGATTCACATGATGTCTGTGTAGGCCTAGAAGTCCCAGATAAGCTCTGATGTCTTCTCTTGCGCATCTGATCTCAGCTGCAGATTTTCCCAGGGAGTGCTCATCTTGGTCCAGGAGAGAAAGGCAGTTGACATAACTTTTTGCTTTTTCAGACTAGGCATGTGTGTTTGGAAGAAGATGACAAACTCTGGTGGTCAATGACCATGAAGTTTTCTGTCTTAACAATGTGCATCTGTTTTATCCAAGTTTGAGGCTTCAGATTGTGCAAAGTACTTTAAAATCACTTTCTAAAATGAATAAGTAATGAACCATCCTGCACATTGTTGGGAAAAACAATACCATTGGAGGAGATCAGGAAAGGTTCCTTTCTGACAATTATTTTTAACAATGTGATACAATTTAGCTGAAAGTTGGGGAATAGCCGGGGGCAAGGGGAGAAACATCCCTCCCTTTGGTTAACCTTGTTCGGGAAATGTGAATCACTGAACTAAATAAAGTTTGTAAAAGATGCTTTGAAAATACTATGCTACGCCCTATAATTCAGCCAAGAATGAAGGAGGAGGGAAAAGAAAACATCAAAAGTCCCTGCTTCTTTTTATATTGCTTCCTGGCACGTTTCTGTTTCTTCTTTCTTCCTTCCCCCTCCCAGACAAAAATCTTATTTTTGTTTTGTTTAGTCTTTTATTTTTTCTCTTTTTTAAAAAAATCCTTTTCATTTTATGAGGCTTGTACCATAACCTTAACAACAACCTTGTTGTCTACAGACAGCAATGATGAGAAAATCCAAGGGAGAAGGGAGTCCTGTTGGGATCGGAGAACAACAAAGACAGTTTTTAAACGTTTTTATTAGGACCTCATGATGTACACATGAAAAATTAATCTCAGAACTTGAACTGCTCTTCAGATGGTGCTGTTTAAATCTGGAGGATGTTAACATTCCTGCTGCATGACAAAGGTCCACCACCCCCTGTGTTGATACTCATCCTGCTCAAAGGGACAATAACATCTAAGGATGAACAGAGGCTGTGGCACCAAATCCTGCTTGAAGGCTACTTTCACAGATTTATTTTGGGATTTTCTAGCATTCCTTGCCAGGGTCAGTTTGCCCTTGAGGGCTAGGCTGCATGGCTCTAGCTCTTTGCAGGGCTCCAGCTGTCTCATCATTTGCACACATTTGGATGTATGCTTTGGCAGAGAGCATAATTAGTGCTAGAGGAGGAAAGGCATCAGGAAAGTGCCTGCCCCAAAAGCACAGAAATGGGGGTTCCAGCACTGTTTACTGCTGTTGCAGTCAGGTGACATCATGGGGAAAGAGGGCAACCCTTTTTTACGGACAAATCTGTTGGTCCCCTCATTCTGGCCTGAGTGGAGCACCAGGATCCAGCAGTGGCATGTGGTGACAAGGTGACAACAGGCATTGGGAGGCACTGGGCTTGCATCCACAGCAGTGCGCTCCCCAGCCCTCGGGGCAGCACCCTGAGCCCACTGGAGGCTGAGCACTGTCTTTGCACTGTGCAAAACCCACCCCTGCAGTGTCTGCCTGGCATTCGGTCTTGCCTCTTTAGAAGGAGTTTAACAGGGAGCATGCATGATTCACTTGAACAACATACCCCTGGTAGATAGCCAAATCTGCCCTACTCTCTTAACAGCAAAGAAAGCAGCAACGAAACCAAACAGTCTTATTTTTCCACCCTTGCCAAGAGGTTGTACTGCTGGGGGGACCACTGCTGCTTTGCCCCTTCTCTGGCTCTGATATACGTCTTGCGGGCAGCTCGGAGGGGCTGGGACCCGGGGGTAAGCAGATGCCTGGGCTTTGCGGGGAGGTGGTAGCTCTTGTGCTGCCAGAGAGGCACCAGGAAGCAGAATGGGGCCATGAAACCAGCTTGTCATCTGCTTTTCCATCTCTGCTTTGCTGCTTAACCCCTTGCCTCTCCTCGTAAAAACAAACACACGCAGTCTGACTTCCAGGTGCTTTTGCTGGTTAAATGCCCATAGCAGCAGACACAGCCTGGGGAGGGCTGAGGCCATCTGCAGGCTTGGAAGGAAGGGGGGCTTTCTCCCCAGGCCACTGAACTCTGCAGCCACTATTTAGCCCAGGGCCTGGACCAGCATGCATGTGGCTCAGGAGCTCTCTACAGAGCAGTAATGACCTTTGGATCTGTAGCTGCACTGTCCCCAGTCCTGGTGCTTTCCCATCTGGTTCCTGCTATTCCTGTAAACCCCTGCTGGCTGTTTAATAGCAAGTGGGGAGTTTCAATGAAGCTGAGGTCACTTTGACTCGCCAAATGGCGCTGCTTCTAAACTGGAACCAGACTGAGCCAAGGGCAGCGTTTGTGCTGGGGGTAGCAATGACAAAGTGTCCTATGACTCCTATGGTCAGATGGTGATCACAAGTCCACAGACTCAGCTCAAGGTTTGCTTTGTGAGACAGTCAGTCTCTGGAGCATGTTTATGAAAATGCCACTGAGTGGACTGTCTTTTCTTTAGACGTGGGCTTTATGTCAAAATCTTTAAATATTTGGGGGTTTTTTGTGTTTGTATGTACATGCCATTTATGTATACCTGAAGTTGCCTGGTCTGCCCAGACTTTGAACTACCCTATCCCTGTGGGGAATATGCACAAGCACCCAGCAGCCCAGCATGAGCAAAGAAATTTCTATATATCTTTAAGGTCAGCAAAAGCTGAAAACAGATCATTTCTGACAACCGCTTGGCTTGCAGATCTGTCAGTAGCACCAAGGCTGTATAGCCAGCTAAGTGCTACTGAAACAGCCCTCCAGCCTGGCTGTGTTTCATCTGGGGCTATGGCTTCATCGTGCTGACTCCGAGTGCAGACTTATGCTGCAAAAGCTGCCTCAGAGACCGCTGCACACCAGGGCTGTGCTCTTGATCTGAGGTCAGAAGAGTTTAAACTGCTCTTCCATGGAAAACTTGAGTGTCCTACAGAAGAAGAAATTATGCTGTCACCTTCTTCCCCACCCACCTTTTTTTTTTTCCTTTCCTCCTAAGAAAGAAACAGGGGGAAACTTTGTGGGGAAATAGTGTTTGCTGATCTTGTGCAAAGCATGGTGACAAATGACAGCCAGAGAAGCATGACAAGGCATGTAAACTTGAGCTAATGGAAACCTATGTGTCAGTGGACTATTTATTCAGACCTACCATTGACAACAGAGACCCCTTCACAAGACAGGTATTGTTTGAAGAAACAAGTGCACCATGAAGGAGAATGTAGCTTTGAATTCTATGAATCTGCCTCTTTAAAACAAATTTTAAAACAAAAAAACCTCCTTAAGCCATCCTTACATGGAATAATGTTAGAACCCAAATATCTGGTTGCATGTCTGCATACTTTGGGTTTAATCAGTCTACTCTTCATAAATCAAGCTCCCTCTTAATTGCATTCTTCTCATTGGTACTGTTGAACCCATGTTACTCTCCCAAGTATCCGGTGTGTCACCTTGAAGCTGTATTTTTTTATATCACTGACTGAAGCAGGATCAAAAAAAAATAAAAGAAACAGTGGTGTCCCAATGTTTTCGCTCTGCAGAACAAAAGGAAAGACAGTTTCTTGAGCAGACTGTCACCCTTATTATTGTGACTTTCCAGTAAAATGTGTCTCAGCTAAGTAAACAATAGTGAAAGTGCATTTTCAATAAAATTCACTGATTTGCAGCTATTTAGAAAAAAACATACAAATTCTTAAACATGGCATAAACAAAGCACTAAATCTTGTGTTAAGGCTGCATTGGGATGCACTTTATCCATTCTCTAGAAGAGAAATATCCAGAGAGTTTTGCTGATCTTTGAATGAATTTATGACACACGCCTTTTTTCCCTTTTTAAAAAATAAAAACATCCTACAGCTGTAGAGTTCTTCTGACCTCATGGCCTATTTAGATACTGGTGAACTGGATACCACTTGACTGAGACTGAGAGCTCAGTGAATCTGAAATAGGACTAGATACTTAATATGGGTAACAAACCTCATCCACATTAGGCAATTTAAAATAGCACCCAAGGTTTGGCTTTCGGATCTCCTGAGTTGCATCATAGAGAAATGAATGTGTGATGGCACACACTGGAAATTCAGGATGCATCCATTTCTGATTCCACTCTGGCTTTCTGAGATAGATACTTAATTTCCTTGTGCTTCGGTTTCTTCTTTTTAAAAAACGCCACACTCCACAGTACCTCCATCAAAAAGATACTGTGAAATCTAGCTGCCTGTAAAATTCTTGGAGATCTTTTGCAGAGAAGATCTCTTCAGAGATGTGTATCTGTGCAAAGAAGCAAGCACTACAGGGTGTTTTATAAAGATGGACCCAATTTCAATTGAAGGTCCATTTCAAATGGGTCCATAATTTTGAAACACCTGTAGTTTAAATGATGAACATTGCCATGCAGTGAGTTTTCACCTGGAGAGAGGAGTCCTGTCACAAATATTGTCTCTTGTTCCCTGGCTCACTGGGTCTTCTACAGAGATGGTTGCTGTGCCAGGTGTTAGTAAGGCTCCCTGCTCAGTCTGGGAGGAGCTGATTTAGGGACAGGCCTGGATGTGTTTGTGGTATGCTGGTTCATCAGCCAGACCCCTCCCCAGCATTACTTCATTCCCAAAGCTGCAGCAGAAGCTGTGGGAAGGCAGTCCTACAGTCTGCTGTTGGAGATAAAGTTTTAATCTCTCCTGTTTTCCTGCTGACTGGGCACACGGGAAATGTGTTTGAGTCATTTACATGTGTGGCACTTTTGTGCAGCCTTGGGAGAACCCTGCTTACCAGGCCCTGCTCTCCAGTTCACCAGAAAGAGCACCGATTTTATAAGCCTCTCGGGAGTCTAACTTGCTGTTATTTGAAAAAATGTCTGCTTCTGGTCTTAAGGTCCTCTTTGTAGCAAGGCTCTGATGGTTGAATGTTGATGTCTTTGTGAAGCAATCTAAGAGGTAAAATGTAAGAAGCTGCTCCTCAAAATGGAAATGGAAAGAAATTATTTATTTGAGTAGATAGGAGACAGAATGTGCAAAGCAGTTTAAGCTAGAGCAACAGTGAACAGTGGAAGATTTGCTCTCAAGTGTTTCCATTTTTCTTTATCAACTTCAGAAGCAAGCGAATTGCTGGCATTCAGTTCAAGAAGTATATGCCCAGAGCTCTGCAGGCAGTGACAAACTCTCTCAGATGCTGCCAACACCAGAATTCAAACTCTACCAGTTGCATCTGCACTTAAACACTGTGCTTGCTAGCAAAGCGCTTGACAAAGTTTCCCAGCCAGTGTAGGCAGTAATTAATTGGTTTCTACATGTTTATACTGGACAGAAACTAACCCCTTGTTAGCAAGAAACATACACAAAAATGGTTTTGGCAGAGTCTGGATTCAAGGAATACAGGCTGGAAAGACCATATCTTAAGTTACCTACACAAAACATCTTGTTTCCTTTTGCTTTTGTTTCTTTGAATTTTTACAATGGAGTATGTTGCAGAGAACCCCTGCTGCCTATGACTTGGAGCTCTGTGACTGTAAGTGGCATAAACGTAGCAGCATCACTCCCTGCCCAACCGAGCCAGACTGCCCTGATGCAGGGTGGGCTCTTGGGATGCGTTTTCCCCTGCACGTGGCTACAAGGGCTGTGTCTCCATGTGGCCCAGTGATGGAGGGGTGGGCAAAGCACACTTGAGGCCCTCACCATGGTGCTCAGTTATGCTGTGAAGATGTAAGCACAGCCCCAACTCCCTACTCTCACTCTGCTTTGCCAGTCTGGAAGGGTAGGACATTGCAAGGCACCTTCAATAACAAAGCACATTGCTACTGAGAACCCAGTTTTTTTAAGAACCTTTGAAATTGTCAGGCTAAAACCAGATGTGCTTTTCTGAAGGTGCTTCTGCTGAAAGGTTAATTTTGTAATAGTTGCCATCCAGGAGAGAAATGATGTCATCAGTGTACTGCAAGTCATTTGTCCCTGGAAGGGTTAAGGCTGTGAGTCATTACAAAGTAATTCTCTTATTTGAAGCACACATGAACCAGGAGTCCGGATGGCAAAGGAACAAAGCCTCATTCTTTCATATGCATTTGCTGAACGCCTTGGTGTGTTAGATAAAGAACAAGTATCTACTAGTGGATTAACATTATGAAAAAGTCAGGATTAAAAAAAAATATCTCAGTGAGGCTGTGTAATTGAAGCTCTATAGCAGTTCAAAAGCTTAGGCAGTAAGTTCCTGGACACCAGCTAGTTCATACGTTTTAAGACAAGAAGGCAGAATGCTAATCGTCAGGGCAGCATATGGAGGGGGAGAACAAGAGGATGCGGGGATATTCAAGGGCAACCATTCGAACTTCAGAGGCAGCACAGAGGGCCATTAATGTACTCCCTTGCCCTGTCTGAGAGTACTGACCTCACTTCTAATCCTGCCCCTCCAGGGTACTTAATTTCCAGCATTGCTCAACCCAGTCAGGCCTGTTTAACAATTTTTCTGAGCTAGTCTCTTTGAAGAGGCCCTATTTTTTGTTCAGTGACATGAAAGAGATACTGATGTTGATTATCAAAGGCATGTGCTCCAAACCACCAAGCGTCTAATACCCAAGGGAGGTAATATTATCTCTGCCTTCAACGTTTACATCCTCCCGCCAAGAAATATGTGGTTAACTAGCACATCTTTTTTCCTTCCTACTAATTTTACATGAGCTATTAATCAGGGGGGGAAATTAACTAATTCTTCAGCTTGTAGGTCATGCTAGGGCAGCACTCTCATCTAGATTAAAAGGACTGTGGACTGCTGCAAAGCCATCTGTGCTATACCTTGCAGCAAGACAGGTTTATGTATGCTCTTTTCACTGTATTGTACCAAGGAAGTTTCACTGTGTTTCCTTAAAGTCTGTGCCCCTTCCTGGTCTGCTCGGTGACTACAAACCTTAGCCCAACTTCACAGCTGGAGGGCTGGTTACCCCCACCTACTCCTGCCTCTGGGAGGAGTCTGCTCCACCCACCAGCTTCAAGACAAAGATCAGCCAACATCTTCCCATTCACCATGAAGGACAAGAAACTCTACTGAGAAGAGGCACTTGAGTATTCACCTTTTGATGATGAGGGAAGGCTTATCTACCAACCAATCATTGCCTGAGCTTTTAATCCAGAAGTCCTTAAAATGACACTGGGGGCAGGTGGAGTTCAGAGGTGAAAAAAATGGGAAGTAATTCCTATCTTAATTGAAACTATTGCTCAGGATTTCTTTCTATAATGTTTCCCTAATCAACAGCTGATGAAATTAATCTATTCAGGGCTGCAGAGAGAGTTGTGGCGCAGCTTAATTGCATGGAGCAGTGACAATTGGCACCATTGCTGAAACTCATCTCCTGAAGCCAGGAAGATTCCTGTCTCTGATGCAGTGAATCAAATGTCCCATCATATGACATTTACTGTACAACTGCAACTATACTGGGCATGTACAACATATATTCTACTTTGTACTGTAGATTTTGCAGTGTGGAGTCAATGGCTCAAGAGATTTCTTCCATCTTTGTGTCAATTTAGATTACACAAAAGGAGACAATTTCTTCTTGAGACAGGAACTGAATACTAACCTCCTACACCTTGTGCTTCTCTGTAGGACAATTTTTTCCTCCCATCACTCTTAATGTATGCTCTGACTTCCAAGATGACACAAGTAAGCAAGCCTAGATGACTGAAGGAAACTGTTTAGCTGGACTCAGCTGGATGAACATTTCTTCATCTTTTGCCCATTTCAAGATCCAAGAAAGAATACCACGTTCCCAGAAGTTGTTTGTTTAAAAGATGCACACAAATCTATAGTGTGTGCATTGATAACGAAAACAATGGTATGTGAAGATATGCTCAAACAATTTTCAATTTCTCTCTGCTGTAACATTTTGGCTAAGGGGCTTTAAGTTGACAAAAATGGGTCATATAAGAGGCTAGATATATTTGTGGCTATTTAAGTAGTTCAGGTACTCTTTTTGAGCTGCATGACAAAAAGGCAAGTGAAAAGTATCTAATCTCTTTTCAGTGAAACATGATTGTGGGAGTTTTTATAACATTTTACAAATAAGTTGTATCAGGACATTGACTAAACACTTAGAAAAGTGTAATTTTATCAGAGTGTCTGAAAACAAAATGAACATGAACTTCTCCACTACTGAAGGATCCATTCTGTGCAACTGTTGTCAGTTTGTCTGTTGGGTTTTTTTTATATGCAAATGCACTCATGTAATTATTGCAGCAGAGCACACACAAAGGACTGCTGGCAGTATGGTTGTCTAATCTGTATGCGTTCCTGCTGCGGTGCCAAGCTGGAGGCAGTCTTTCTGATGCTTTTACTTGCAGACCTGCCCTCACTGTATGCAAACCTGTAAGAGCTGTAAGAGCTGACCCTAAATGTTTTTTGAAGTATTTCATAAAAATTATTTTGCCTGAAAGATCAACACTTAGCATGAGACATACAAGCCTTTGCTATTTACAAGTTTTGTCTTTTTATTTTTTGAGTGCAAAATGTAAATAAAAACCTCCTTTGGCACTCTTGCTTGGTTTTCAGCTCCACATTGCTACCAGTTACTGAGTAATCCCTTCACAGCTGAATTTGCTAATGAGTTTCTGCTAGGAAACCGAGAAACAACATGTAGGAGCAAATGTTCATGATGTGCTTTCATAGAGTACTTGGATTTGGTCTTCCAGTAGAAGATTCAGCAGTGTTTGCCTCAGTCGTAATTACTCCCAGAATGAAAGAGCGCTAAGATGTGTTCAGACAGTTCAGTTCTGATGGAGGCTGATTTTACTCAATAGTGTGTCTGCACATATTAATTCATTTTATGATGACTGAGCTTATTCTGCCAACACAGCCCTGGAACAAAGGACAATGGCAGTGGTGTACGCAAGCATGTGTGTAAAAGCCTGTACTGACGAGATCTACACTGGTTGGATAAAAAAAACAGGACCCTTACTATAGGAAAAATATAAGTATGATTACAGCTATATCTTGATTTGGAAACCAAGTGTCCTGTTTCATCACCAGCATCAGACTTCTATTCTTTTATGTTTCAGCCTCTGGGAAGTCCAGCCTTGGACTGAGGCCACTGGATAATAACTGGAGGCTGCTACTGATCCAGAAAACAGGAGGAACTGATATAATGACAGGGCTGGAGCTAACCAGACTAAATGAACCTCTGTTCCTCAGTCGTGACTTGGAAGGAGACATGGAAAGAGCTAGCAGATAGTCTGGTCTCCTATTGAAACCAGGGCAGGCCTCCGACAACAAATCCATAACAGTCCGAAATGAATATCAAATGCTAGTTATAAGCTGGGTGATGTGTTTTCCCAACAATCATCCCATTTCCCGCTAGGAGAGTTGGTCTTTGTTGTAGGATGTTCTTACAATTAAAATATTCCTTGTTTCAAGCAAAGTAACTTTATCTCATTTTAATATGGCATGTTACAAATAATACTTAGATTTTGTCTGATCCAGCTTATTCCACTTGTACCCTCATGTGTGCATAAACTCTGAATATTTTATTGAAAAAGATATTTTTTAAAATATAAGAATTTTAGAAATACTTAAGCAATTTATCTTGCTTTGGGTGTTTTAGACTAGCTGTGAACTAAGCTGTTAATATATATAGCTCTTAAATTGGCAATGGCAGAGCTATAATGAAAAGACTACACTTGCAGCAACATTGCTAACAACATATGCATTTGCTCTTGTCATTTGACAGAAAATTAAGAATTTTTCCAATAGGCAAGCTGTGCAGCTCTGGGTAGTTATATCGTTTTATCTTGCATAATCTGCTACAGTGAGCGTGTTTTGAAAATGAAGATTTTTCAGAGGAGGGTTCTGGTTTCAAGACCAGTAGCTTTATAGGAGTGGAACTCTGTAACACACCAACATTTTCAGTTCAGTGACACTCATACCATTTTGATGTGATCTTGTGCTCTCTGGGGGATTTTTTTGGAAACTGTTTAATTTTGGGTTTCCTTCAATTGGAACACTCAATTCCTGATCTCAGAACCACCGGACTCCATGGATCTTTGACCACATTCCCCAGGTATAATTAGGTATATGATAACTACATGAATCCTATGCAGACCATACCTAAACGGAGATTGTTAGTAAAGCGACATTTCTAATTTCCTGTGGTATCTACCTCTGTTAGACTAATATGGTCAAAATGCCTCCACTTTTTTCATAATTCCTCTTGTAGGCAGTATATAGAATTTTCCACTGATGCAACTTTTGTCACTGAGTTGAACCAGTTGGCTGAGTTAGGCACATTTTCAATCACTTGAGAGTCTATGAATCAGCTGATGAACCACCACTGTCAATACCCCCTGTTTTGCCAGTGGGCTGTGTAACTGTGAGCAGTTATGGAGGGCATTCAGGCAGGGCATGATCTTCCCTAGAATGAACTCATGTTTTGTGGAAACTCCATGTCAATTTTCTCCTTCTCGATCCCCACTTCATATAATTCTTGAGTTCAAAGGACATTCAAACTACAGGCTGTATTCATCTTTTTCATTATAGCCCTGCCAGTGATCAAAACCCTAGAAAGTGTCTTGTGGAGTTCATGCGAATTTAATGTTGATGTTTAAAGAAGTCATGGTGTTTTATCCTGCTGGTATCAGATCTCTGTGCTGTGAAATTTTGCTGTTGTTCTGCTCAGTATTATTAAACGATGTTCAATTCTTTTATACTCTGGTAGGGACAGTAAATGGGTTTATATCTTATTATCTTGAGTTGTTATAGTGCTGAGGCCAAGTTCAGCCTCAGAACATCCATCCACTTTGCCCTCATGTTCTACGTTCACAACTGGATAAGGACATCTGTGCTACTTAAACTGAATAGCTTTTGTGACCTCAAAATAAAGTAGGCAGTTTCCTTCACTTCTCTATATTCCCTCCTGAATCCAGAACTTTTCCCAAATTTGTTCATATAACAGTAATAATCCATCATAATAAATTTCAATTACAGTGATGCTTTATTTTTCATGCCAAGCCTCCCTGCAGAACTCTGCCAGCTTCTTTTACAGAATTTACTTCCCCAAATATACTTAAGGTGGTGGTTTAAAGGTTCCACACCGAAAATCATGATTTTTTCTGAGGCCATTTTCACTGTGCTTATGTTGCTAGAGAAAGATACATAAGAGCATTGTATAATTTATTGAAAATTGGAAGTGATCTGGATAGTCCTTTTCCTTGCATTACACTGCTCATCTGAGCTCAGCAACCATCAGAGAAATACTGGTGGTCTTGAACATGAACTGATATGTTTTTCCAGTTGACAGCTTCTGACTTGAGACACAGTTGGCCCAATAACTCTTCTTCTTGGCAGAATTTTTGCATACAAAGCAACAAACCCAACCTGTGGTCAAAGAGTAGTCAGCTATTTCATCCTTATGCAATCATCTTTCAACACTGCTGTGTGGTACAAGATGATACTTGGATGGTTTCAAACAGATCTGTTATTGTCATTCTGATTATGGCACAGCTGAGGGCTTTGATCAGCACAGTAGGGAAAAAGGCTGCTGGCAATATGAAGGAACCAATTTTAAAAAAATGCTCCTGAAATAAAAAGCTGCAAATCCAAATTTAATCCTCTAAGCCCCAAGCTCCCTGCCATAACTCCCAGTTATGGCCACATGTCTTGAAGAAATAACATAACATATTAACACAGGAACCAGGAATAAAATCACATTCCATTCATAAATCATCCTACACCTTGGAGTCCTATTCCCACCTTCAAATCCCTACAGAGATGCAGAGTGCAAAGAAGAAAAGGCACAGCAACACACTGCCTCCTGCTGTGTGTTTGCTTATTAGAACAGGGCTCGCTCCTTGGCTGGGCTGCTGATCACAGCTGTGGCACAAATATTAATGTGCCCTTAAGCTTCCTCTTCTAATTTTGCCACAAATCTACTGGAACCCACTTCAAGAAGAGTTGTGTAATATTGGAGGGGAAAGCTCCTTTGCAATCACACTCTGAACATGGGAAGTGCCTGTAAAAAAATTAGGATCTGGGTCAGTGTGGTCTGTGGGAAGATGCAGTGTGGCCTGTATTCTTCTATACTGTGGCTCCAAGCAGAGAATAGAAGAGAAGGAGGAAAAAATAGTTCCCGGTAAAGCCTGTACATGTTAAACATCTCCTGCTGTGCCCGTGTGTGTTAAGCCCTCATCAAACTCTTACAGAAGAAAGGGATGTCATCATGCAGTTCTATCCATATCCCAATCAGCATCTGGCTCCAGTAACGAAAACATTTGCCCACTATGAAGTACAGACTGCTTTCCCTGCTAGGTCTTGAATGGAGGATAGAGCAAAGACATACTGCTATGGGAGCAGAGCCAAGGAGTTTCTGCTATAAGTTATCCACTGTTTATCCAGGGCAGGCAGGATCAAGCCCCAGCCCCAGTGGAAGAAAGGTAGTGGGGCTGCTCTTATGGTAGGTCTTGTCCAACCACACAAGGAAGAAGACCCACTTCTGTGCAATCAGCCAAGCCAGAGGCCCTCCCACAAGCAGTCAGGCTATTTGTCAAGTTTTTTCTCATGGTTTTTTTTACTGCCCATGATCACATCTCAGTTGTCGTTGGAAAGAAAAGCTATGCAGTCCTTTTAGGACAAAGCCCACTTCTGCAACACCCAATGTACTGTCTTCTTGCTGCTGCAGAAAGCTCTCTCTACTTTGATGACTTAACAGCAGTCGTGTCAAAGCTTTGCTGGTGACCTCTTGCACACTAACTATTGCCTGCAACTGCTTCAAGAATCAGCTGCTTGCTTGGGGCTGAAACAACATCAAGTTAAAGCAGACCCTGCTCAGTCCCCAGGTTCACATGGAAGAAATTGTGAGAGGCAGCTTGGGCCATGGTGTGTGTCCATGGTGCGTGCTTGCATTTGCTAGCATGACAACAGCCCTGAAAATGCTTTGAAACAAACACTTAGAGGGCAGTGAGGGGGGGAGGCATTCATACTTTGACTGGTCCTGTACTTTTTCAGTTGGGAAAGACTTCATCACAACACACACAGTGGAGCAGGAGAAAGCACTGGTTATCCCAAGCATTTTTACAACACATTTATGTGATTCTTAGGGAGAAGAGGGCTCTTCTCCTTACTTGACCTTTTGTGCCCCATTGTGTTTCATTTGACTTTGCTGATGAGCACAAGAAGCTGCTCTTGTGAGCTGGCAAGTGTACTGTCAGGCAGCCTTGCCACCTACAGCCTACAGTGGGGGCTTGAAAATCTCCACAGGTGCTTTCACTCTCCTCCCCATCACTCTTCCACCTGCCTGAGGGGACTAGAGGCCAGACAGCTGGTGGGCAGGGAAGTGACCACTAAGGTGAGAGAAAGCTCAGCTGGAGGAGGCAGGGGTGGAAGGCTGGCCTGGGATAGGGGAATATGGAGGCAGAAATATGAGGGGCAAACAGAAGGGCTTTGAAAAAGGGAAAAGCGAGGAGGTGGAAGAAGGAAATAATCCTCCCTATTCTGCAGGTTCCCCAGGCCAGGCACTTTGTCTGTCTCTGTGATTGTGTGCTGTCCTGCTCAGGTACTCTGGGTACTGCTGTGTTATGTAGACTTCTCAGCAAGGTGGTGGGAACCAGGGCCCTGAGGCTGAGGGGTGCGCAGTAGCTGTTAGATCATCTTTGCTAGAAGAAGGGTGATATGCAGATAATCTTTGCCTTGCTTGATCTCTTGAGAGCTTTCTCTCAGGTAAAAGCTGTTGGCTACACCTAAGGCATGGAATGACACTGTAAGTTGGTCCTGTGGAAAGAGCGCTTAAAAATTATAGAGGAAAGGAAAATACACATAATAAAAATGAGATACTACTTGCCGCAGGACACCTTAAAAAAACAGTGCCATTGTTCCTGTGCTAATCTGCTAATGGCACTGGTACTTTAAGGAAGGTTTCATGACCCTTATTGATCATAGTCTTCCCCTCCAGCTCTCTTCCCAAATTCCTGTATGTGCTCCTGTTCTGTATTTAACAAGCTGAATGAGTGAATGAACAAACAGTTCATATGCAGCATGAAATGCTAAAAACAGCTTATAACTGTCCAGTTAAGAAACTGCAGCAGCTTTACAAATCAAGTGACACTAGACTTGGGCAAGCCAAGCAATCGAAGGTACAGCCAAGCCATAGTGAAACAAGATAAAAAATAGGCCATCAGCCTACAAAGCTGATTAAATACATAGAGCATAAAAAAGAAAATGCATAATAGATATGTGAGGTCACTGTGGTCACCAGGAATTAATGTAAGAATATCCTTGCTGGCTTGACTTCCCTTGGCTTAGACATGAGGATTGAGGATTTTTTTTAAAAAAATACCCAGGATATTTTATTACTGTAGACAAAACTATTATCCAAATGCTTTACCATGAAGACCAAGTAAAAAAATTTCATATATATCAACAGTAAAGCTTAAAAGCAACAGTAAAATATGTCAACATTTAATATTTGCCTGTCTCTGGAGTTCCTCATCTTTCTGCTCCTTATGCTTACAATGCCTATTGGCAAGAGAGGCTAGTGACATAAAAACAGATAAGAAGAGTTAAGAAAAAAAATCTGAATCAGCAGTAGAAAGCTCTATGGGTTTGTTCCATTGCCACTGATGGGTTTTGGACCAAGGCTTTCCTGAATTAGAAATTAGTCATAGATAGAATGTTTGGCTCAGAATACACACTGCAGAGGCCTCAAAAAAGAAGGGTATTCAGATTTGATGCTGATATGCAAAACAATTGTTACAATTATTAGGATTACTTATGTGATAATTGTTTTTCTTCAGGGCAAAATGGTAATTTGAAGAAACAAGAACCATGACTGATCTTTTGGTTTGTAATTACCTTTATAGATACGCAATTGCATGTTTGGCTCTGGCAATTGAAATTGTTTTATTTGCTTTTCTTTGTGCATGTTGTCTGTAATTACTGCATCTGAGCATAGAAGGCTCTATGTTGTTTTTTTGTAAGACCAAAAGGATGAGGGGGCCTGTGGTTTAGTTGTTGGATAATTTCAAAGAGATTTTGAATACAAGAAAATTCCTAAGGAATTGCCTGCTTTGTTTAGTTGCTTTCATTATACTTCTTCTCTTTTTTTTTAGCATTCTTAAGAGTGTGGGGTGGGAGGAGAGATGGCAACAGCATATTGGCTTATTTACTACTCACAGAGGAATTCAAGCATTTCTCTGCCTGCTCTAAGTATTGTGGAATGTTGCTAACAATTGTAAATAATTTTCTGCTTATTTTGCAATGTGCTTGAGCTGCACAACTGAAATCAGTGGTTGTTTTGCTATTGTCATGAATGGATGGAAGCTGAGATCTTAAACAAAAATGTGATGATGAAGTGTACTTCCCCTTCAGTCACACACATGCCTTTCTGAGTCCTGGAGAAAAATTCAGCGCTACCCTCCTCTGATTTTTGGAAAACAAAAGGGTGGATGGAAAGGACTGGTGAGGATTATGACCAAGGATGGACAATTCAGCATGATGGTGCCATATTTTCACTTCCCTTTGGCTTATTTTGAATGTTCAGAGAACAGAGGATTTTGTTCTGTGATCTGGCTCTGCACAACACACTCATAGCATGTAGTAAATATATTGGTATATTTACTCATATATTTTGACTTTTAATTTTCTAATTGGAAAGGTCCCTTTACAGCATTCTGGCATAGTAAAACAACTCCAACATAGATGTTGTTTTCAAAGACTCCTGACTGATGTCTAAACTTCTATCGTATTTACACACACACATACTTGAATATAAGAGAACTGTTGTGGACTACAACCTTGCCCATCTGGCAGAAAAGGACTCTCCTCCATAAAAATAAGTCTTATGCGTGCTGTTCTCAGCAGCGGAATAAACTCCCCTGGGAACTGAGGTCCTGCACAGACAGCACTGTGTGCCTGCTGGCTTCAAGTGCAAAGCTACTCCTTCTACTTTGTCTTCTGTAGTATAAATACATATCGACACACATAACAACAATTTAAAATAGTCCCTACCAGAAAAATGTACTCCACTGCTTACGTCTCTCTTCCCTGTGGAACGGTGAGCAAACAGACTGTATGGGCCAGACGTCAGTCGCATGGGAAGTTTTCAGAATATGCTCAGATGCTATGGTGAAGAGTACTGTATAGGAATATGAACACAACACAGGGAAAGATCCCCTGTTGCTGCTTGTCAACAGTAAGCTAAACTTCTGGTAGGGACATAGGCCTTTCTTTGACAGAATCCCCCTCTTAAATGCTGACAATTTTTGGTTACAAACTGCATTATCTAATATATCCCACCTTTCCTTTGGCATCAGTATGGCTAAATGGGATATAAATGAGGGCCAGGGCATGCCCCAAATATTCTCTGGTGGACTGTGAGAATCTGGTCCCAGAAGTGAGTTAAACTGAGTCAGTCATGAGCCTCATTAACCTAGCTATCAACTGTAAGCAATTCCACTGAATCAGTTGTGGTTCCTGTTTCTTCAAGAAATTTGTTGCTACACAAGAATTTGTGGTTTCTCTCACCTCTTCACCAGGACCTTGTTGTTTATTTGTAGGGACACTATACATGATGGGAGCAAGAAAAGTGAGATGTACAATCTAGAGCTATTGTACTTCCATTTTTCCCCTGCACTTTGTCTCTCCTGATATTTTCCCAATTTAGAGGATTTCCAGGAGCATCCAGAAAATTCTGAGGAGACATTTGATAGCCCTAGGGCAACAGAAAGAAAGAAGAGATAAAGGAAAGTGGAATGCAAACACAGACTGTGTTTGCTTCTCCCTGAAGGTGCCTCTTTGGGTGTGCCAGTGGGTGGCAAGGGGAGAGCCTCAGGCAGATTGAGCCGGGTGGAGCCAGGATGAGGAGCCAGGGGATGAGCATGGCCAGGGTGCCAGCCTTCCTCCCGGCCAGAGACAGAGGAAGCGCCTTGAGGGAAAGGTGAGATTTTTCCCTGGGTTGTGCCTCTGTAGTATCTGGCTCTGTGTTATCAGTGAAGCTTCAAATAGCTTATCTTTTGCCTGCGTATGTATGTGTTTCTCTCTCTTGCCAGCCCAACATTTCTTCATCTGAATGCGTGAATAATAATCCCCTGAGTAGATATGAATAAAATAAAAGCATACTAAAATCCTCAAATATTCAGGGAAAGATTTTATCTTTTGTTACATGGAAAGATGTCTACAGCCTGGCTTCAATAGAGGAATAACTTAAAAGGTAGAAAAATAAGCAGCAGAACATCAGCTCTCACTTCAGTGTGTAAACTTTGGAAAGGCCACCTGTCAGATCCCTGGTGGAAAGCAGCATTTTGTTTGGCATCTGGCTGATTGCCACGATGAAATGTTGAAGTGTTTGGAAACTTGTGGGACTTTCTTCAAAAGGCACACTTCCCCTCCCCCTTTCTCTAAATAATTAAATCTTAAATGTTCTGGCTTGCAGTTAAGAAAAGATAAAACACAACGGCAGGATTCTTTCAAACACATTAGCTAATAACATGGAGGCTTTTCATTCTATTTATTTTAGCTTTCACCACATGAAATACAAAAGAAATTGCCTAAGTGTCACCTTAACTTTTCATCCTAGGCAACCACTGATTCTGATCTCAGTAACAGTGAAGTAAATCTGAAGTAACTCTGCTGAAATGTGACCTAGTTACAGAGCGCTGCATACTTATTCCAGTGTAAAATTGGCGTATGAATGCAATTGTGATCTTATTAGTCTTATCCTGTCATAACGCATATCAGTCACTGAAGCACCTCCAGATTTCGGTGACTCACATAAGCTACTCCCAATTTAGGCAGCATGACTGAAAGCAGAATGAGACCCACAATTTTCAGTTGGGTGATGGCTTGTCTTGTGAAAAGATAACAATTTCACTTGAAGTCTGTTGATGGCAGGCATATTTTGCTCTGATCACTCATTTTGATTGTTTTCCCTAGCATTACATTGTGTTTCAAGGTCCTGTTGGAAGCAAGTTGCTTCATGATTCCAGCACTTCTAGGAATGCAAAGCTCCAGATTAACACCATCTGTCTGAAGATAAAAGCAAAGACACTGATGTTAGTGGCTAGCTCTATTTGTAACTGCTGTTCTTTTAAGTAGCAGACACTACAAAGCTAGTCTCGCCCCCGTAGATATGCATGGGGCTGTCAGCAAAGGTATACTTGCTCTTGGGAAGTTGGACTCGAATTTTGTTAGTTATTTGTGCTACAAAAAACAATAATCTGGGTATTATTCCTTTAAGCTTCTTGCTGGCTTTAGTGCTCACAGGCATTAGGGGAATGTAGGGCCTCGAGTCACCATCAGCCAAGATGCACAGACTGGGCTGCCAACTTACAGCCTTCTCCACTATGTCCCATTATCATGTCTTGAAACTTCCTGGGACTGAGGCACAAGAAATCGGTCTGCAATGTTACTGCCACAATGCACATGGCACAGTAGAGCCTACAAAGAAACCCGTGCACTGCTGAAACACACTTGATTATTTTCCAACATGTGTTATGCATACTGGGTAAGAGGGGGAGTGCTGTTCCTTCTGGGGATCTCATGCTTTGCCTTGCATATGAGTTGGAAGAGTGCAGGGATGAGTCAAAAGATGGGTGATCTTGTTGTGCACGCTGGTTAGTAGAGCTAAAGAGGAAGGAAATGAAATTGCTCCAGATAAAGGAGCAAGGCCAGAACCAGGAACAAGCCTGTAATTCTCCAGCTGTCTCTGCCCAGATCTGGCAGTGTTTTAGCCTGAACTCAGAAAGAGCCTGCCAAAGGCTTCCAAACAATGCCCTGGGCATTAGCACAGCAGGACTACTCCCAATGGGCATTTTTGGGGCAGCCACACTATTTGGAGAGTTAAGGCAATTTAGCTTACCGTACAGTTGTGCTGTACTAGTTTCCCTATGGGTAAAGAGTGGTCCTTGAGCAGAGTTGGCTCATTTCATTTACCACCACAGTCAAGGTAACTTGAGTGGCTCTCATCTACTCTTGGAGAAGCCCAGCATCTAATGACTTGAGCCTTGTGACAGGGTCACTTATGATCTGCGTGATGAATTCCTATCAGCTCCCATGAGGTACAAGTCTGACGCAGCTGTCATTATCTCTTGACTTTGGCACACAGTAGTTTAACAACAATATCAGTTCTATTTGAGACATAGGCAGTTGAAGACACAAGGTGGCAATCAGCAAATTCAGCTTGTGGGAAATGGTGAAGTCTTTACTGACACTTGTTGAACTTGATCCAGGAATCTTGGGGTCATATATCTACCTCTGCCACACACCTTCTGATGAAAATCTGTTTTTCAATATTTTAATATTAAGTCTTGAAAGTGTTTTTAGTAAGTGCATTAGTTTGAAGAGGAGCTTTGTCCAAATAAGAAGTGAGAAAGTCCTCCAGGACATGACTGGTCCTCAATATTTCAAAACTAGCTAAAGTGCCATTATTTTAAATAAAAGCAGGGTATTTCATTGATCCATCATGATTTTAAATCTTTTTGCATGACAAAAACTCAGAAGAAAAAGGTATTAATCTATTCATCACTAACTGTCTTGTCCTGATGTATTACAAAATAAAAAAAACACTGGAATACAGAAAACTTTGAAAAACTTTTCACTTTAGTATAATCTCTTGCCAAGTACTGGAATCCTTATTCAGACAAACATAGTGAAACTTATGAGAGCCTTCTTTATGTTAGACCCGCAAGGATTATTCTAAATTTTCCTAAAGAAGTGCACAAATGGGTCCTAAGTGGAACCAAACACCGAGTAGTTGCTGGTAACATCGCCTCATCTTCTCTCCCACTGATTTGGAGGACCTCTGTTTCCTGCTTTTTTTGGATCCCACATGGGAGGGAAAGACTTTGGGTTAATCCCATCAACGTACTTTCCCCCTTTGACCCTTCCCTATACTCAGACCTGCAAGGATAAGGAGACAATATCCCATAGCTAGTCTTCAGGGGAATTATACTGCAACCATGCTGGATGGAAAGCTGACAGACAGCTTAAAGGACTTCTTCCCAGTTTAGGATTTGGAGACAAGCCCTGTGGTATAGCACCTCAATAGAAAGTCTGTCCCCCGGTGGAAAAAAATATGCACAAAAAACCCTAAGGAGCTGTGTCAGGGTATTTTCTCACAAAAATTTCCTCTCCAGTGTTCCTTCCTGTGGGTTTAAACTACAATGGGGATAATTCAGACCACTGTAAATATTAATACAATAGAAGGAAAACAAGAATCTAGTTTGCCCTTTCCTGTCAAGAAGTCATTTCTTCACTCTGAAAGTGATGACTGAGCCCTCATCCCAAGAAATCTGGAATGCTCAGCAATTCATGTTAAGGAGAAAAAAAAAAGCAAAATCCCTTTTATTCTGCCATGGCATGTTGGTAACTTTTCAACATGCTGTCATCTGGTGACAACAAAGACCTCATATCTCCTCTCAAAAGCCTTCCTTTTGACCTTGTATTAATTAGAGTACATGTAAAAACAATTGAAAATTAAAATGCCGAATAATACCTGTGTTAGCTAAGGGATATATTTCTAAAAATAATGAGGAAAAGCACAAAGAAATACTAAGACAACAGCTTTGCATAAGCTTCTTGTGATTTGTAGATGTCTGTGGTTAGTCTGCAAACTTGCGCACATTTTCTGACCTTTACAATGCCATACTTTGCTAAGATAGATACTCGTGACTCGTGTCAACAAGTAATATGTTGACTTTGATTTCAAAGTAAGTATGGGATATATAACTCCAGGACAAATTTTCACCCCCATATTACAGGGATGTATACATGTCAGGATGTACTACTTCAAGATATTACTTGAGAATCACACATGGACCTACTGGAGTTTTGAGTTTGAGAGAGTGTGCACATCCTATCTAAGAGGGGTGATATAACTGTAATATTTGGAGACTTCCTTGGGGGATGTATAATACTGTGTCCTCTTGAGGTTCAGTGAAGAGACCTCTAGCTCTCCACTCCATTTATTAAGCATGTAAGATATGTAAACATCTAATTTGTATTTGGATTTATGGCAACTTGATCCTCATAGGTAGTTTTGGTCACTCTTTTGATTGCTACAGTGACAGCACAAGTATACTCAGGTCCCAATTGTTTCTCAAAGGACAAGAGAGAAAATTCCTTGAGGCAAAACCAGTTTCAGTTATATGTATCTAGTTCCTTGTTTCTCACTGTCATGACATGTAATTTTTCATGGTTGCATTCTCACAAGGTGCCTATGGAATAGGGTGGTGCTATCTAACTTCTGTTCATTTAGGGAGGTGGTAGAGTCACCATCCCTGGAAGTGTTCAAGAGGCTTCTGGATGTGGTGCTGGATGATATGGTTTAGTGGTGATGTCGGTAGGCGGTTGGACTGGAAGATCTTGAAGGTCTCTTCCAACCTTAATGATTCTATGATTCTATTGTTTTTATTTCAATGAGCAGCTGAGATATATTTTGACCAAGAATTAAGCCTGTAACTCAACACTGTAACTCAGAAAGCCTGTGGGTGTGACAGAGATTTGTCTTCACTTTATAGAATCATAGAATCATTGAGGTTGGAAAGACCTTCTCCTTTCTAAGGTTTTAAGTAAGGATAGAAGATGTCTGTCCTTATCGAGGAAAGACTACAATAGCAAAGCAAACAATGATCCAGGTCCAAGGAGTATTTCACCATTTTGGGACAGTGGGAGTTAACAGGAGCTGTGAGAACTCAGCAATTTACAGGATTGCAGTTTCACTCAGAGAAAGACACTTGTCTCATTCATCTATCCCACCCCTCTGGCCTACGTTTCTATGTGACAAAGATACAGCCAGTTATGTGAGAGGGACCCAGGCAAGTATGGAACCTGGAAGCAGATGATGGTCCCTGTACCAATTAATTTAGCCTTACCTGACTGGAGCGAGCTCTTCACTGCCTGAGAGCAAAAAATCAGTGTTAACAGCAGCAAAATGTGCTTCTCTGCTTTCCTGAGGTTTGCTCATGGTCCTCGGTATCTTCTCTGGTGTTAGTCAATGATGAGATGATGCCTCCCAATGGGAATGCAAAAAACATATCAACTTTCCCAATACCACGTCCTGCACCTTACAGCCAAATAGAGAGGCAGTGAATGCCCAGTCCCTGGAAACATTCAAGGTCAGGTTGGATGGGGTCCTGAGCAACCCAGTCTAGGGGAGTATGTCCCTGCCCCTGGCAGGGGA
>VZRW01013379.1:269842-355760 GCA_013398125.1 Aegotheles bennettii | reverse complement strand
AATGTTTTAGCTATTGTTGAGCATTTGCATCAAATCATTCTGTTCTCACTCGACTACCAACAAGTAGACTGGGAGTGGGCAGGAAACTGGGAGGGGATAGTGTTGGGACAGCTGACCCAAATTGACCAAAGGGATATTCCAAGCCATATAGCCTCATTCTCAGCCAACAAATGCATTGGGGACTTGGTTTTTCCAAACTAGGCATTGTTCAAAGACATTGGTCTGCTTGCAGGAGGTGATGAATGATCGCTTTTTTTTTCTCTTCAGTTATTAAAATGTCTTCAGCTCAACCCACAAGTCTGTCTCAAGTATGTTCTTCTTATTCTCACTCACTTATTCTCACTCTCACAAGGTTAGTATGGCAGCACATAATTTACATGCAGTACATAATTTACATCTGCCCTGATATTAGTAATCATTTCCAGCCTCATGACAAACATACAAATACAAATATGCAAATGATTCCAAAGATCTCTAGAAAGACCTCCTACTCTTTTTTATGTTTTATGGAAAACTTTCATTTTTAATGAAATTTATGATTATTTCTAGAATATTGTTATAGACTGCACTACTTGTAAATACTTCTAAATCATTCCTCTTTTTTTTTAATTATTTAGTACTTTTCCACTTATATCAGCAGTGGTTTTGACTATGATCCAAGTAAGCCCTTATTAATAAAGCTGGATTAAAAACAACAGCATTGTGAGAGATGCAGTGTTTGATTTTAACATTTCTGGTAGATGTATAATATTAATAAAGGTTCATTAATTTGGATTACTCCAGATTTTCATCATGGTTATTGACAGCATGCTTCAGACTATTAATGCTTTTCCATACCTCAAGTATTCTGAAGTCAGTGTTTTGTAGATCTTTAGTTTTAGTTTCAGGAATGTTACCTTACTGTCACTCTGTAGGTGGTTCCTAATAACACTGAAGTTTATTTATTTGGCACAACTGGAGATTGAACAGTCTATGCTTTAATTTATAAAACCAGTATAAAGTGTATAATATTTTACTCTGTTCATGTAGTGGTTCCATTTCAGTGTACGTAATCCTAGCACATAATTTTCAGGCTTAGGTCCCTGCTTTACATCCATCTTATCTGTACTGAATAAAATACTTTGAAGGATTTTGTAATCACAGTAAGTAAGGTTAAGATTACAGTTTAAATTTTACCTGTCCTCGTAATATATCTTCCTCAGCTGAGAATACGTTATTTTATGCTGTGTTCTATCCCCTGTCATGGGAAATGAGGTCTACCTGTTAGCCTCATAATCCTGTTGATGAGACAGTTACACCACACTTCCCCATTTTATCTGTGTCAGTTCTTTTATCTTTATTTTCTCAGAGAGGTTGTACTTGCAGTATTATGTTCTCAATCTCATAATGCTGCATTCTGAAGTTTTCTCCAGTCTCAAAATTACAAGCCATTTTCCCCTAACAGTTGTTTATTACCATCTTTCATGGTTCGGTTTCTCAAATTCCCTTATATATTTCACATTTTATTCCAGTATGACTAGCAAGGATCAACAGATATTTACTTTTTTTCTCACATTATTTCTCCTTTCTTTTTCAGATATTGTGATTTTACACTTAAATTTTCCACATTAACAGTCTCCCCCACTGTCTGCTTCTACTCCAAATATTTGGTAACCATGCCATCCTTCTCTTTGCCTGCCAAGAAGTACCTACAAAAGTAAATATCAAGAAACTGAAAAAGAGAGGCAAGAAAAAGCATCATACATATTAATAAGCCTGAAACAATATTCTACTAACAACCTACTATTATTCTTCTACCTCAAAAGAAAATGAGGAATCTGAGCCTCAGAATCTGCAAAACTGAAACTGAAAATTGCACAAATATTGTTTGGCAGAAGATAGTTCAAGGAAATAAGTCAAAATGAAAAAAAAATTAAAAAAAAGAATGCAAAGTTAGAAGCACTCTACTGTCACAAGTGAAATATACCTATAAATGAGTAGCATATATATCAGCCCTTAAATGGCAGGTGCGCAGGGTTGCTCAGCCTAGAAACCACCATTATAATTCTGTGTAGGGCTGCTTATTTTCGTCTACTCTTAAGAATGAGGAAGGGGAAAAAGGGTAAGGACAAGTTTAGAGGAATACAGCAGGAAAGATATTATTCACAGAGCTAGCCAAAAAAGCCAAATACCAGCACCTCATATAGGCCAACCCATTCTATGCTCAAGCTATGAAACACTATGGCATGTTACTCTACAAGACATATCAGTGGATAAAGGGCATGTGTACAAACAAGTGTGCTCCCCAGTGAAGGGTGAGAATATTGCAATCTGATCCATGGTGTGTTAGAATATAATTGAAGCAGATTGAGGACATCACTTGTTCACACTACCAAGAAGCTTAGCTAATAGCTATAGTTAATATTATCAGAGTAAAATTTGATGAAAAGTGTTAGGAATCAAATCTGTCTTTGCTTGCAGGTATCTTGTAGGGTCTGTAGGGTGATGCAGTGATGCAGAAATTCCTGCCTGATAAAAGTCACCAGGGTCAGGGCCTCAGTACAACACGACCTGAAATCAAATGGGGTCATTGCTTTACCTGCAAAACCTATTAGATTAGAATCAATAAAAGCCTAGCAGGATACAATTGGTCTGCAGCTCATCACAGAACTGGATGTGATTCTGCATTCCCTTACACTATATGATTTTACCAAACCACACATGAAGAAACCAGTCTATTTTACTTTCAGCAATTATTTTTGTAAAAGGCAAGAATGACAAAATGAAAGCTTGGCTTCCATAATGAAATTAATAGTATTAAGCACCCTGATCATACCAACTTCCACTTGTGCTATAAAAAGCTGTATTGACCCGATTTTAGCTGAATTATCTTTAAACCTGATGCACTTCTTTAACTTCATGAAGTCATATTTAGAAGTGGCAAAATAAAACCAAAACCCCTTCTTGCAAGAACTCTGTTATAACCTGTAAAAGTGAAGCAACAGAAGAGGTTTTGGAGACCACAACTGAGGATTATCCAGTTCAATCACAGAGGAGCTAAAAAGTGCATTCAAGGATTAAAATTCTGTGTACTTATTCATGAACTTTTTAGGTCCAAGATAGTTCCATTTTCAGGGTGAAATGCATGAAATAATCAAACAAAAGCTAGCTGGTTTCAAATTCTAAATTCAATGTAATCTTTAAAAATACTGAATCAGGCCATATGTTTGCATCATAGTGGAATAAAATTAATTAATTTAACAGTAATTTGACAGAAGAATTACACAGAGAGATACCATGTGACTGGATGCATCATGAGTATCTAAATCTGAAAGAATTACCAAACCATAGAAATTCATGCTTCTGTGACAAATACAATGTTTAACAAAAGAGATTCACAGCTATCTATAAACTATAACTGTCTTTTCTTACGGAGAAATACAGAGCATTCCCTACTGACTCCATGAAAAGTCCCCTGTGGCACTGCAAAACTAAATATTTTTGTACAACACTTCATAGTCAGAGCTGTGCAGTATGTTAAAATAGGCCTCAGGGCAGTAACACACATTACCAAATTCCCCTTCATGAAATCAGGTTGGAATTACTCTTTCTGGCAAACAGATAAAACAGAATGATTACTCTTCCATTCAAAATTGAAGCCATGAACCATTTTCATTTTTAAAGGTACATTCAAGATGTTGATGTTTTTTCAATAAATGATCAGCTAATGTCAACATCAGTAATCTCATATCAAAAGAGCTCTGCTTATATCTGACAAAGGGAAAGGAAAGCTTGGACATGTTTGTTGAGCAGTATGCAAAGAAATGCAGATCTTTGTTGTTCTATTCCTACAGTCAACTACAAAAACAAGTCTGAAGAAGCTGCACCAACTCCAGAAGCATCATACATATTAATCACACTGAATCAGTGAGGACCTAATCCTGCTTCCCTTTAAGTAAATAGCAAAGCTCCTGTAGATTTCAGTCAAAGCTCAGCATAGGTTTTCTAAATACAATGAAGTGAAAGGGCCTTTAAAGTGATGGAGATTTTTGCTGTATGTCTTCTTATATAAAAAAATAAGACCTTGTTTACAAACAGCATGCAGAATTTAGCTTATAGAAATGTCAACAAGGGACAAAAGGAATTTTAGATCTGTTGTGAAATACATGCACAAATCACATCTCTCTGAAAACAGAAGGGTGTTGTGGGTGGGTCTGTTTTCTGGTTTCCTTACCAAAGGATTATCTCTGAAGTTCCTGCTTTTTATTTTTTTATGGGTCTGAGTTCACCTTGATGTCTGTAAACTATCTTTTTCATAGTTTCATGGAAAACATCACAGGAAAGGAATAAGATGCTTCTACATAGAGTGTGAACGAAATGTTACATTTGACTTAGTGGTCTGTATTCTTCATAAGAAAACAGCCTGAAAGTAATGTTTTATTCTGATCCATGAAGAATATTGTCATCTTCCTCTTTCTTCACTTTATCAGCCTGAAATACATAGTAATCCTGAAAAAACTTTCTGCAAGGATTCTCTTTGGGCCTGGTGTCCTTTTTTTTCTCTCATTTTTTATTCTTTCTCTTTTAGACTTTGGATCAGACTCTAGGAGAAGGATTATCATATTACATCTGTTCGGACAACAACCTTAGATGATTGAGTTAGAATGCTGCTATAAGACCACTTAATACAGCCCAAAAAAAACCCTTTAGTGCCTTTGAGGAGTCACAATAAATCAGGCTACCTATATACTTGAATGGGATGTGGGAGTGCTTTAGAGGTCCTGACTTGGGTGTGCATACATGTGTCATTTTGGCATACATCCAGACTGTCGTCAAAGAATTCATGGCTCCTCTGGCCCTACTTCAGCTGACTCCCACTGGCAAAAAATGTGGTACTTAGGCAGGAAGAGTGTAAAAACACATTCCAGAAGCTTTCCTTATCAGAATGATCTGGGAAGCAGGACTATGAGACATACAATGCAGTGCACCTGCCCTATTGGTTAGAGACATTATAAGAGCAAGTAAAGTTCTGCCTGATGAATAATGTCATCAACTCAAAAGTGTCCATGAAGAGATTAACTTCCTATACTTGGTTAGAGGCCAAATGTTAGCTAGGAAAAGTACCCCTCAGTCCTCCAAATGCCACTAAATACCACTGGGCTCCCTAGGAAACCAAGAACAATACAAACAGTTGTATTTCAAAAGCTTCAGATCGAAATTATACATTCCTCTTGCCAACTTGAATTGGGGCCACCCTGGTTGAGATCTATGTGATTATTAATATATAACTATTTATGGTGTGTAACAAAGTAATCGTTAAAATTGTCTTTGTGGTACTGGGAAGAGACTTCTTTAAATTTTATGCTTTTGCTACTAATTTTTGGATTAAAAAAGCTTCCACTAGAAATGTCAACTAAAAATGACTAAGTTCATGGACTGCTAAAGCAGATTTTTTTTTTGAGAGGATAAAAGAAGAAAACATAAAAATGACCAAGCTGGATCAGAAAAAAATTTATTCTCTCCATAGACTCTGTCTATGATAGTAGACAATAGCAGATATCAGAGATAGATATAAGAACATGACAAGCTGTAGTGATGTTTTTCCCAGTATAGACTCTAGCAATTAAAGTTCAGGAATCCTAACCTAGGGGTGGTAGTTTTTATCTTATCAGCTGATAGGGAATTTTTCTTCAATGAATTCATTCAACTACTTTCACAATCCACATAAAAATTTTAGTACCCACCGTGTAACATGTCAGAGAGTTTCACAGCTTATTTTATACATACTTGTCCTGAATCAGCCTAATTTCATATATGTTCTTTCTGGTTTATGAAAAGGTAGTTAAAATTCTCCTTTTAGCAATTCATGTCCCTTAGGATTCTACAGACTTTTCCCATATTCTTTTGTAACTGCTTTTTCCAGGCTAAATGCTGTAATCTCCTCATCCACTCCGCACAGTGAAGCCAGTCTGCTTGTATGACCACCCTTGCCATCCTCATCTGTGGATGTAGTAGTGCAAACAGTACCCAAGATGCAGACATTACTTTTCTACAGAGGTAGAACACCTTTTCCTGGTTTATCTTCTGTTCACTTTTTGTGATTCAATATATTCTGCCGGTCCCTGCTCAGCACTGTATGTTTCTGTTTAAATAATCTAGTTATTTTTTCTAAATGGAAATATTTAGTTCATGATCTAATATTGTATCTAGACATTAGGATCTTTTTTACATTTTTATATTAATTTACACTGAATTATATGGCCCTTTCTTAATCTCTACTTGATCATTATCATGAGGTCCTAATAAAATTCTGGAAAATTGGGTTTTCTAATAACTTAGCAATACCACCAAACTGTCAACTGATCTTTCAGTTCCTTTTCAAGTACATTATAAATTTATTCCTTCATTCTTTTAGTTCTGATGTATAATGAATCTCTAAATCAATGGTTAAATTTTATATTAAGCCAATACTGGGTTTAATATTAACTATGGTTTTGAGAATTTTTCATTATGCTATGTTTAAGGAGTGGAGGCATCTGCCGTTTCCGTATTTGTAGGTCTGCTACCTCAACTTCTTGGTAAATTATTAGTAACTTCTAAATTAATTGGCCAACTTTATCCCAATTGAACACATATTAAAGTCTTCAAAGTAAGGTTCTTTATATGCTTGACAGAAAATGAACACCAGAAATTCATATTCTTAAAAAGTCAGTCAGAAACACAGTTACATCTTAAGTGTGCGTATTTTGCAGAATAAAATGATGAGTTAAAGTAATGCCTGGGTTCTAATGCATGTGGCTAGTGTTCCAGAATCAGCTTTAGTTGGAAGAAGAGGAAGTGCAGAACAAATGCTATGATTATTTTCAATGCCTTGTAACTCATTAAACCTATTGTTCCTTTCTTAAGTCCATGAAAAGATAAAACAGGAGAAGAGAAAAAATATTTAAATTTTAATGCCTATAGTGTTGTGCCTTCAGAGCACACAAGTAATAGGAATTAATGTGTGCAGTGAATGCAGTCCAGACTCATGAGTAATGAGTAATTAATACTAAGCTATACCACATTAGGGACCATTAGGGGATAATACTTCTCCTTAGCCCAGTTTTACTGGGGCATTTCTCTTAGATTAATTTGTTGTGTTCCCAGAAAAAAAAATCAATTACAGATGACAAAATAGATAAAAAAGCAACAACTAAACGGTAGGCATAAATGACTTCTTTATACTCCTGTGTTAGTTGCTTTAAAGCAAGCAACAGTGAGAACCCTGTGCCACTTCCTTTGGAACTGTGAAAAAGCTACAATACAGTGAGATAACTTCATACGTTAAAATCACCTATGAGATACATGATTGCATTGTGGGGACACATTATATTTTCATGTCTCAAATTTGTTACAAATCTGTTTGGACTGCTGTCGTTCCTTTTTTGAGCTGTCTATGCCTGAAGATTCCCAGGTCCTAAAATATCAATAAGCTCTCCTAATTCTGTGTAACTGTGGACAGATTTTAAATGCTGTAGTGCCTCTCAGTTGAATGTCAAAGTGTGAACATAAAAGATTCATTTGTGATAATTATTTTCTAGTAGTGGTGTCATCTTAAAGATTCTTTGGTGGTTATCAGGGGAACTGATGTACGCTTGTCAAAGTAATCCACAAGTTGACAGCTACTCTCTTTTAAACTTTACCTCCAATGAACAGCCAGACAATTCATAAGAGGATCTTTAAGAACAGAAAAATCTGGCTTAACATGCTATGAAACCTGACCATCAAACAAATGAGGTCTTTGTGCTAGTGTCAATGTGCCACTTCCACTGCCCAATATCTGCTGATATGCCACTTTTTGGAACAAGAGACTCTCTGCTCCAGACCCACAAGGACCTTTATTTTGCATAAATACAAAGTGTTTAGGAATCTTAATTGGGTACTTTAAATTTATCCACTGTACACATGGATGCTTTCCACAGAGCTGTGTATTTAGATTTTCCCTCCCCTTGAATATGTACTGTTTTGATATCTTCTGGAACTAAGTTGAATGCTTTTCTTCCAGTAACTGTATATCTGAGTATATATGTATCTATACACTGTATATAACCACGCACTGTATTTATTCATATATATATCTCAGTTTCAAAACTGGGAATTACAGACAAGAGGGTAAAAAAATGTATATGCTATAATGAATATGTGCTTTTTTTGAACAAATAGAGGATTCTGAGTAACCAAAGAAGAAGAAAAATGTGTGAAAAGAAAGATTGATATTTTCAAAAACACCTGAGTAATTCAAAAGCCTAAGACTTGTTTTCAAGAATGGATAAATGGGATTCTGAAACTTTCTTGTGAACGAAACAGAAGTCCTTGTTGAAATTAAAGGTTTGGCTTTGAAAAGTAATGGCTTGGTACCTATTACCTTTTCCTATATGTATTCTTTTTAAACAAAATTATTGGGACATATTAACACCACTTCTTCAGAAAACAAAAGTTCATTCTTTATTCCTATCCTTTTTGGTCTATGTTTGTTTTCTTTTTTACCATGGTAGCACACCAACATGAAGAAGGCTATCAATGATACTAGTCTATGATCCATGCCACAAAGTAACAGCATCTAATCCATTTATGCCAGAATCTAGTGACTCAATTTCCAGAATTATTGTGGACTACTGAAAAAGTTATACATCATACAGTATATTGCTAGGATCTCTGAGCTAAGTCAGCACTTCTCAAACAATAATTTTTATTGTCTTTTGACCCTTACATTACTATTTATAAAGTTATTGATCTCTAAGGGAATTTAAATCCTCCACAAATTCTTAAATTCTCACAACTTTTGGGGTTTTTTTTACATTTTAGGATTCAATATTCTGTAAAGAATGGATGGAATAATAGTATGAATAGCATAATATTGGAATAATATGTCCTTTGTAATACATGAGATATTTATTGATTGTTACTGACAGAAGAAGGAAAACATTTGTGCACTACTATCTGATATTGTCACGGTTAAACCTACTCTAAACAATATCTAGCAAATAGCTGTTGATTTGCTAGGCCTGACATTTTAAGGATATGTGGTCCTAATTCTTCATCTAACATTTCTTTCAGACTGGAATTATAACCAGTGTATCATGTATTTTTGTTGTTACATACAAAAAGCTCTGGAGCTTGTATTGTCTTCCTTTTATATACCAGCTATACTTCTGCAACGTGGAAAGGTGGGACTTAGTTATGATGATAATAACTTAAATGCTATGAAAAACTACTACACTAAGACAGAAATATTGATGCCATTCAGCATAATGCAAAGTTAAGGGATTGGAAATTGAATTCAGTAAGCATTATCTTTGTTTTGTAGACCAAAATCTCTTTTCTCAGAGACAGCCTACATATGGTTACTGCATAATAAATGTTCTCTACATAGAGAAATATAATTGCTTCTATTTGTAGCTACTTAGAAAAATAATTATGTGATCTGATTAAAAAATTTTGCGTACCTAAGTATGGAAATATCAAAGATTTATTTAAAACAGACTTGAAATAGAAGAGCTCAAGAAGCAAATCCCTTTGATTTCCTTCTGCACTCAGTTCTGCACTATTTTATGTGCCTTTAATCTATAGCAGTTGCACTAGAGGCTTCAGCAGCAGCAACATAGCCTCTGACCATAACTTCTGTCCATTATGGAAGGGTATGGCGGAGGTTTAAACCATTGCAAAAAAAATGTTAAATGGATGAGTGGAAAAGCAGTTATTGCACATACACTACACTTCTCACAGACTGAGATTCTAAGGCTGTATCTACTCTGCAAAGTAGAAAGTGCAAGAAACTCTATGATCAGTTTTCTTCCCTTCCCCTTTTTGTTCCTTTCTTAGTCTATTTATAGTTGGGGCAGAAAGTACCTATGCTCTGCTAAGGCAAAGGATATGCACTTGTGGACTGAGCTTTGCCCTTCAGTGACACTTAAAATCAAAAGTACAAGTTTTCCTGAAAGATGCATTCCCACACAAAGTGGAATTCAGAGGACCACAAAGGACTCATTACATAAGACCTACAGATTGCAGCAGTGCTGTTAACATCCTACACAATTCACAAATGTAAAACTAAGGCAGATTCACAAAGGACCATTTCTGCCACATACTAATGCAAAAGAGCCTAGAAAGTTTTCATAATTGTCTACAAAGGATCTTTTCAGATTTCAAATATTAATGTCAAAAAGACCCATTATAGTAATCTAACTCAACATTAAACAAAACATGCAGCTCTTCTCACAGAAATTTCTGGAGAACTTGTGAGTGATTAAGTATTCTTGCTGTCTGTAGTACCAGTATGCTGAAGCAGTTTTGCTTTTGAGCACTCTGGAAAGAGTTGGCACGTTTTTAAGACCTAATCCAAAGCTCACTGGAGCCACGGAAAGCAAATGCAGATGTGTACATCTGAGCTACTGATTTTGCTGCCTTCACAGTTAATGAACATACATAGACACTCTTTTGGCAGTTTATCTCATGCTAAAGTAGATATTTAAAGAACAGTTATATGAATCACACCTGGAAGAGCCTCTTTCTTTTCATCAAATGTAAAAGAAGCTTAGTTCAGATATACAAATCTACATTATACACATCAAAAGTCAGATGAAATTAAATCCTCCCAGAGAATCTTTTTGCAGGCGGTAACTGAATTTAGTTCAAACCTGTCTTTGCATTGTTGTTGTACATGATAGGACTTCGCAATACAACAAAAGTTGCAATAATTCTCCATATATGTAAAATACAAAAGGTCACCTATAACTATAGGAGCTGATGGTTTTCACTTCAGATAACTTTTGAAATTAAAAAAAATATATAATCTCTTACTTAATACTAACATATCAGTGAAGATGCTGGCTAAAACAACCCTATAATTCTGTTTCAGTGAAGAACAGACAACAAATGTGTAATATGCAATATGTATAAAAGCTGCTGATTTGTAGCAAGTTGCAATATAATAACTAATCTTTTACAGACTACAAAATATTTGTGCTTATGGTAGCAATATGCTCTGAAGCAATATTTAGTGTCTTGCAAGAAGTAGAAATGAAACAGTAAAAGACATATAGCTGAATCACAACTGTAGCATTTCATCTGTTCGGGTAATCTAAACATGTACTTGTCTAAACTGGAATGTTTTTAATTTCTTCAACACATTGACTATAAATGCTATGTGAGGTTGATGATTTTACAGTCAATGGCCTACACCAAAGATAAAAAGTATGCTGATATGGCATTCTGCTCAAGAAATACTCATTTTCATCTCCCTGGTGTTGTCAAAATCTTGACTTGCTTTAAAAACTGTGAAAATTAACTACAGGACTTCCTTTACGCACTCACATCTGGATAATTTACAGTCTATGTGCCAAACTGAGAAGCTCATTTCCCATCAGGTTTAGTGTTTCTAGATTTTTTTAAAAAATCAGGTTTTATTAAATAAAACAGGCTTGTGCAAGACCTCCAGTTAAAATGAAGTAAAGAATGTGCAGTTTCAGAGTAATGCTAATAATACCTGTTATCTGTATTTATTGATCCGAGGACAAATCACTGTTCTGTTTCAGAACTGCAGAGGCATGAATATTCTTAAATCTCAGAGCTATATTTTCCATGAGTAATGTATGTGGCTGAAACCAATACTGTGAGATTTATTAGGAATGTTATGCTCAGTATTTCTAAGACCTAAAATAAATGTTATTAATCCAATAATGTTAATTACAGAGTTATTTTGCAAAATCCCATGATTATTCAGGATCAAGAGTCAGTTATACCATAGTAAGAAATTTATTCTTCTCTCCTTTTTTAAAATAGAATTTCCAAAGATTCACCATAACACAAAATCGCCTTCATAACTGTTAAGCATATATGTTGATCCAGGGTAAAAATCCTATTTTTAAGAATTAACTGGGAACTTAAGAATATGAAAAACATTCAGATTTACCAAGGCTCATTAGTTCCAACTCAGCACTATACTAATATGACTGTATTGCTTCTGCACAGACCTGGCTTGCATCCAGCCATCTCTGAGCATAGCACTCAGCAGTGTCTGCAGCTTGGAGATACGCAGTTCAGCACTCAGTGTCTAAAGGTCACATTCAGACCAGCCATCACAGCACTGAGGATGGATGCTGGCTCTGGCTATAGTGTGCACATTTCAAACAGAGATTCGCAGTTTACATTGACCTGTTAGTCTGCCAGGACCTTTATGCATTTTTCTCAGCCTTTACAAATGATGCATCTCCTAACATTTTTGAAGCAAACACATACAGTACTCTGTGTTGCCCTGTTTTGTGACTGCAGGAATAGAGCTGATAGACAAGATATCTAGCATGTAGCTCAGACGAGGTTTTTTTGCCGTTTGGGTTTTTTTAAATACAATAACTTTACTGTTAAAAAGAGGCTATGCAATCCGTGGAAGTCACTGGTGCTTAAATCCTAACGCCTCCACTAGGATTTTCTGGGAAACACAGTCTGTATCCTGAGTTTCCCTTCCATAGACAACTTCGAATGGAGAAAGGTCACATTCAGAAGACCTTCAGTGGGTCCCTGGTTTTAGTGTCATGCCTCTCACCCCAGTTAAGTACCAGGGTCCCAGTGGACTAGAAGCAACCTGAGTCGCTCATTGCTGTTTTAAACGCAGCTGCTTCATCAAGCATGATAACAACTGTCTGAATGTGGCCATAAATTTCTCCTAAAATGCAGTTGACTAAAGATGAAAACAAGCATCTACAGGAATCAGAAGCACGAAGACAAGGTTATACCTCTAACTCTGCTTAGTCAGTCGGAAAATCATATATCAGAGGGTTTTTTTAATTTAGAATTTAAATAAATGAATAAGTCTAAAATCTTGGGAAAACTAAAACAAAACCAGTAGGAGCAGTTTATCCAACTATACCATAGTTCCAAGAAGGAATGAGCAACCACTGGAAAAGGAAAAGTGCTTAGGGGCTGAATATCACTGTCATGTACCTTGATGAGTGTTTTCTTTCATATTAATCAAATGTATTTTTATGTAATGACAGAATGAAACCTACTTTCTATACCTTTCTTTGGAGGTATTAAAATCTTACCACTTCAACATGAGATGAATTAGTTGCTACAGAGAAGAATGAATTTGATACAATGGGGGAACTGGATTAGTGTTTTAGGGAATTAGACAACTCCATCTTTTGCTTTAGCTATGCTGGGAAATATCTCTTCTGTGCTGGTTTTGGCTGAGGTAGTGTTAATTATTTTCATAGTGGCTAGAATGGGGCTATGTTTTGAATTTGTGCTTGAAACAGTATTGATAATACAGAGATATTTTAGTTATTGCTGAGCAGTACTTTTGAGTCAAGGCCTTTTCTGCTCCTCAAACTGCCCTGCCAGCAAGTGGGCTGGGAGTGCACAGAAAGCTGGAAGAAGACCCAGCTGGGACAGCTGACCTCAACAGATCAAAGGGATATTCCATGCCATATGATGTCATACTCAGCAATAAAATAAGGGGGGAGTTGGGCAGGGGGTTGCTGCTCAGAGACTTAGCTGGGCATCGGTCGATTGGTGGTGAGCAATGGTTTTCACCTGCGTCAAATGTCTGTCTTGGGTTTTATTTATTTCTCTTTGTTATTTTCTTTTTCATTACTATTTCAACTACTACTACTATTATTATGATTATCACTATTATTATTTCAATTATTAAACTGTTCTTATTTTAACCTGCCCTTTTTCTCACTTTTACCCTTCCAATTCTCTTTCCGCCATCCTGCTGGGTGGGAAGTGAGCGAGCAGCTGGGTGGTGCTTAGTTTCTGGCTGGGATTAAACCACAACAACTATAAATTAGGAGAAGATATTTTGTTTTAACTGCATGTATAAAATATGAAATATTTCAGGCCAGTTCCTGCTACCCCAAATGATAATAGAAAATTTCCTGAAACATCCAGAGACTAGTACTATGAGATGTTAAATGCCTCTGTGTGACACATATTAATTGAGAGGACATTAACTACCAAACAGAAAGTATGTTAATTCATGGTCACAGAGCAGACATTTGAAAGTCAACTCATACTGAGGGAGTATGGAGAGAATATCTTTAAATAGTAAAATACACAACAAGAACTATTTTAAATGCCAGTATCCTGATCTTAGGAAATGAGATGACATCTGGTGTATGCTGGCAGTGTTAATGTCTAAGAGGAAGAAAGTGGTAAAGTAGTATTGGAACCTAGAAGAAAGAGTCTTATGGTCAGTCTTTAGAACTGTGCTGTAATGTAACTAGCAGGGATGAAATAAGCAAAAGCACCTGGTAACTGCCATCAGAGGACTGATGTCTTTTCCAGGTAGCTGACAAATCTAGCCAAGGCTTTTGAATGTTTATGAACTATTGATCTAGATGATACAGCACAAGCTAAGTTTCATGTAGAAGTCTGTACTCAAATCAAATTAGAGAATATGCGAATGGCTCATAAAACATCTATCAGATCTAGAGTAGAGAAAAAAGAAATTGCGTTAAAACGGGATGTTTCAATAAGAGGTCATATCTAATCATGCCAGAACTTCTTCCACATTATCATTATTTTTTTAGCATTTCTACAGAGAAATAACTATTTTCTACTACTACAGTGAAACAATTCAATGAAAGAGCTCATTATGGTAGGGAAAGAGGATCCAAACCACAGCCAGTGACACAAAACACCTTATATCAGTACTATGCTAACAGACATATTTTTAACTGAAACACAGGAACACTGACCCATGAGGGTCCTTTTGTAAGTACTAGAGTCTAAAATAACAGGTCTAGTGATTAGTGAGGGAATTCATGAAGGAATTAGATTTCCCAAATCTCTAATCTGAGTTTCATCAAATCTCTTTTTCCTCAAGGAAACTCAATTTCTGTGTTGTTTTCAGATGTTTCACAACAATCAAACAGCAAGTCTTCCATGCTAGGAGAACAAAAAAATAAAAGAGCAATCGTATTTCAGGATACAGCCAGCAGAAATTTTCTACAAGAGTTCAGCAATATTTAAATATTTAAATATTTAAATATTAATCTTTGTCTTGTATGACAGACTTAACTACTTTTTGTTATTGTGCTAAGTAATCTGATTCCAAAAAAAAAAAAAAAGGAAGGCATTTCGAATAATATGGTATACAAATATGTCAAAGATTTACACTTTTCAACACAAAGACCTGCAACCTGGTAAAAGCTGAAACAAAGGTGCAGTGAAATTTAAAGGAAACTTATCAATATTTGATACCAAACAGAAGTGCTAGGGAATTAATACACCAACAACATAGCATCTTAATATTTTTGTAGAATATTATCACAGTAAATTGTTTGTAGTCTAAAAGACTATGACAATTCAAAAAATGTCAGCAGATATTAAAGCAATGACTGTATTTCTCATTTCAAATGCATCTTACTTCCACAGAGCACCAGAAAGTCATTGTCCATGCTGTGATCATAGATTACAGAAAATAGAGGATGTAGATTGTCAAGTTTCATTGATTACATTTTTATTACATTTAATGTTATTTAAATTATTATAGAGCATACTTGAAAAATTGCTGCTGCATCCTTGCCCAGAATCCTTAATGAAAGGCTGCAACTAGAGTAATGAAATACATGCTAAAGGCTATCCAGTTATTGGCATAAAGATTATAACACTTTTTTTGTATTATTATTGTACTGTGCATTCAATTTAATGTTTAAGCACAACTAAGAAAATAAACAAATAAAAATAATGTTGTGTAAATCTTTTTTTTCCCTAAAATAAAAAACATATCTTATGAAGGAATCTGAGTATTGAAGATAAAATGTAACAGAATCTTTGCTACAGACTGTCTGGATTTTTCAGAAATCTTCATCTCAAAACATAGAAAGAAACAGCTACACTTTTTAATGGACACAGATAATCGAAAGAATAAAGGCCTTTACAGGCACCTGTGACTATCCAGAACGAAGCTTCCTGCAAGGCACAAAAAGGTTGAATTTCATCGGTTGCTTTGCAAAGTTTAGGTAGCCATGAAATGAAACCTGAAAAGATCAGAGAGGCTGTGGGAAAAGACAGCAAAGAAACTGGTTCTGAGCAGACAAGTGACATACATACACTAAGCAAAAGCAGTTCTGTGTTTTAGTGAAATAGGATTTAGGGGTGAACAAATACAAAAATAGATGTCATTGGAACTCTGATACTGTCATGAATTTCACCTAACAGAATCAACCTGAATCATTGATTATCAAAACAGAGCAACAACATGCTGCTTGAGCACATGAAATCTTTTCACATCTTTTAAGCACAAACAGATCTGCTGAAAGTCCCCAGTAAGTTTACAACATCCCATTCATATGTGAAAACAATGAAGAGAAAGTTATTTTAGGTATGAATACAGCAAATTAATTCTTTGATTTTAAAACCTCTGTTTTTAAATTACTTTTTTAAGTAGAAATTTGTATTTTTCATGTTTGCATGAAAAAGGAATGACATCTAGTGGCAGTTTAAATCAGTTACTGCTCTGTAAGTGAAGGACACTGTAAGGAAATCCATCATCTGGTTGCAGTGGTATTGAATTGAATAGATCCTGGTAACATTTATCAGTGTGATTCACTTTTCACCTATCAAAGCAATTACTGACCAAGTCTCTTTCTTTAGAAAAGTTAAGGTTATACATGCAGGACTGGACCTGAAAGAAAATAAAACACAAAAGTAGTACATTGTTAAAACAATTGGCTAATTTCTTCTTTGCCTTCTGAAATCTGTAGTATTAATATGTAAAAATCAGTCTTCAGTTGATGCTGAATGAAATATTGTGAATAGAGATCTGATCCCCTCAGACCTCATTTATTCCCAAAACTTGACTTGTGTTGCAGCTTTGATAAATTACAGCAATTTCCCAATGCATGATTGGGATTCAGGGAGACGTGGCATGTGTTATCATGACTGATATACAGCTGAAGACTGTTAGGAAGACATAAAATCATAAATGTGTTATTATTTTGTTCTTGAGTTGATTTCTATGTAGCATATTGGCAGCTACATTTTGAGTTTCATTTTTATCTCTACTTTTAGAAATATCAATTTTTATGAATGGTTCTTCTGTACTTGAAAAAAAAATTCTAAACAAGACACAATGACAAGCATTCCAATAAGAGTCTCTGATAAGTATTCTGTTTTCATTGAGTTTTATCTAAAAATTGTTAAACTTTTATTTTGAAATTATATCAATATAATTTCATCTGTAAAGGTCCAGATTCATAAAATAGATTGGTTGAAAGCTAACAGTATGTTTGGCCAAACACTGCTTCAGTCCTGATTAATGGACAACCTGTAGACTAGAGCAATACAGTCTCTGTGTCCCCTGTACAAGTGCCCCTTCAATAGTACATCAGTTCAAGCTTTCCAAGTCACGGGCCACAAAAGCTCAGGATTTTTTTGCAAAAGCTTGATCCTTCATTTTAAAAAGTGAACTCATTTTAAAACTGACCAGTTTGCACATGCAAATCCTTATTTCTTCACATGGTCACAATATATATACCTAAATGGGGAGATCTGTTAATACTGAATGATCACAAATAATATATACATAGTAATATCCCCCTTCTAACAGAAGCCTTCTGTAACAAGTTTGGACCTATTGTATTAAAGTGTTATTTCACAAATAATTGATTTATTTTTTTTCTTAAAAATTAATCCATGGTCTTTCCTCAGGTGTAAGGGTTCTTGATGTCACCCTTACATTGGCCAAAGAGGACTCTGGGATCTCTCTATAGAATCAGTTGTAACTTCCTCTCCAACCACTGCCCCAGTTGCTGCTACAGATCTCAGATAGGGTCTTAAATGTAAGTTTTACTAAGCAGAAGAACCAGAAAATGGCATTACTTCTCAAGGTATTCTGATATATTATTTTCACTCTAGGCTTCAGTAATTCTTTCGTATCATTGGTTATCTACTTTTGTCTCCTTATCACCTTCCTCCTGTCCTTCCTTCCTTCCTCCATCCTGATACAATTCTAGTCTTTTTGCCTGACCTCCATTTCTTCTCTCATCATGTCTGTTTGAATCCAAAACTTTTTCTCAGATAGTACATCACATTTCTAGGTGCTTCTGAAGTCATTTTGTTGTAGGAGATCTATTAACCCAGAATGACTAGGGCATAACACCTATTTAGGTAAGTCATTACCAAGCTTCCATGTGTTCCATTATTGATCTGATGAGCCTCATACAGTAAAATTGCCTAATTCTCATCCAAAATGAAAAAAAGAAATGCCAATTTCATAAGGTGAAGTCTATTATATTAACAGAATAATATCTTCCCAGTTTCAAGTCGGAAATACACTATTTAAAACTTTGATTCTCTCTGACTGAAGCCAATGCCAAATCTTCTCCAAAATTTAATAATACAAGAATAGGTTTCAGATTTCAAATCTTGAAAACAGATGACATAATTAATCAGCATCTCTTAATTTATTGCAGCAATTAACTATTTTGTCAGAACAGATGAATCTAAGTGAGATTCTTGGCTGCAAAACCTTTAGTTTCAGCTTAGCACTAGTAGAACTTTTATTGCACAGCAGGGCTAGACCACCCTTTAGTACACTGGCACAAGTTTTGATGAAAGTTAATCCCATACACTTATTTTACTGAGAATTTATTACAATAAAATTAAGCATTAGGCAAACTATATCAGAAACGTCTAAGTGGCCCACAGCCCAACTTTATAAAAGTTACTGCCTCCATATTTTCTCCCAATTTCCAAATGAGCAAAAACCCTTAATTTCAACCTGCTGACAGAAGCAAACTGACAGCCAGACATGATGGAAATAAAAGTATTTATGTAATGAATAACATGGACTTCTAGACGCTGGAAAGAGTGCACTTCAATAATAGCAGTCAGTAGCATGGGTTTTTAACTTCAAAATTAATTGTCTTCAATTACTTCCGTGTCAAATAAACAGGGAGCTGCTAAACAGCTCTTTCCCTCCATTCCTTTTCTTTTTTTTTTTTTCTTTCAGCTGGAGATATAGACAACACCTGGGAAACAGCTCTTTTGTTGTTATTCACTATTGTGCCAACCGGTGAGAAACAATCAATTTCCGCGATCACATTTTTTCATGTTGCTAAGACATTAGCTTTTGAAGACCTAAATAGATACATACCCTTTCTTCCTAGAGGTAAGACCTGTCCCAGATACAGTCATGCTGAATCTCAATGATGTACCTAAAAGAAGGTGTAAGCATCTTGGTTTTGCAGTAGTTAGCATATTAAAAAGAAGCCATAGATAAAGTTCTTCCCTGTAACATTTCTGGGGTTGCTACATATTTCACACAGAGAATAAATGAGGTGCAGTAAAAAAAAAAAAAAAAAAAAAAAAGGAATAGTTTTCATTTGGACATAATGTGACATAGGAATAATCTTCAGGAACTAAAATAAGCAGTGGTACCTATGCGATGGAGCAAGAAACCAGTTGCTGAAAGACCTGGATTTTATTCTTGGCTTTGCTGCGCTTTACTCAGCTAATTAACTTCAGCCAAGCTACTTCACAAGTTGTGACACGTCCCATCTGTCTTGACTTCATGACTGTTTTTCAGATATCCTAAAGGGCTTAGATTCTGGGTTGCCAGAAAGAAAAATCACCTTTGACATACATGCACCCAGAAGACTGCTGTTACCCTTGGATGAGGGAAGTTTAGTCACGCTTCTAAACTTCACTCTTGGCTAGCTATAGAGCAGCATACAGCAACACATAATGGCTTCAGAGACTGGTCTTCAAAGACATTTGACTTTCTCTATGAGGGAACCCACACACCATAACCTCTGTGCTTTATATCAACCTGCTGAGACCACCACTAACTGTTGCAAAACATAAGCTACAGGCTGCCTAGAGAAGTATTCAAATCTCCCCTTTATTTACATCATAGAATAGCATCATAGAATGGTTTGGGTTGGAACAGACATTTAAAGGTCACCTAGTTCAACACCCCCTGCAGTGAGCAGGGACATCTTCAATAAGACCGAGTTGTTCAGAGCCCTGTCCAACCAGGTCTTGAACGTTTCCAGGGATGGAGCATCTATCACCTCTCTGGGCTACCTGTTCCACTGTTTCACTATCCTCATCGTAAAAAATTTCTTCCCAATATCTAGTCTAAACCTACACTCCTTCAGTTTAAAACCATTATGCCTTGTCCTATCACTACAGGCTCTGCTAAAAACCTTGTCCCCATCTTTCTTCTATGCCTCCATTAAGACCACAATAAGGTGTCCCCAGACCCTTCTCTTCTCCAGGTTGAACCCCAATTCTTTCAGCCTTTCTTCACAGGAGAGGTGCTCCAGCCCTCTGATCATTTTTGTGTCCTTCCTCTGGAATTGCTCCAACAGGTCCAGGTCTTTCTTGTGCTGAGGACTTCAGAGATGGATGCAGTACTCCAGGTGGGTTCTCATGAGAGCAGAGTAGAGGGGGAGACTCACCTCCTTCAACCTGCTGGCTATGCTTCTTTTGATGCAGTCCAGCATATGGTTGGCTTTCTGGGCTGCAAGAGCACATTGCTGGCTCAAGTCCAGTTTTTCATCTACCAGTATCCCCAGGTCCTTTTCATCAGGGCTTCTCTCAATCCTTCATCCCCCAGCCTGTACTGATATCAGGGATTGCCCTGACCTAGGTGGAGGAACTAGGTGGAACTTCATGAAGTTCACACAGGCCCACTTCTTGAGCTTGTCCAGGTCCCTCTGGATGGCATCCTGTCCCTCAGGCATGTAAACCATGCTACTCAACTGAGTATCAGCTGCAAGCTTGCTGATGGTGCACTCGATCCCACTGTCTGTGTCATTAATGAAGATATGAAACAGTACTGGCCCCAGTACAGATCCCTGAGGGACACCACTTATCAACAATCTCTACCTGGACATTGAGCTATTGACAACTACAATCTGGATGTGACCATCCAACTAATTCCTTATCCACCAAGAAGTCCACCCATCAAATCCATATCTCTCCTATTTAGAAAGAAGGATGTTGTGGGGGAACGTGTCAAAGGCCTTACAGAAGTCCAGATAGACAGCATCCAGAGCTCTTCCCTTGTCCACTGACATAGTCACTCCATCACAGAAGGCCATCAGGTTCGTCAGGCGGGACTTGCCCTTGGTGAAGCTATGCTGACTGTATTGAATCACCTCCCTGTCCTCCATGTGCCTTAGTAGTATACTTTAAGTAGCATACTTTAAGTAGCATAATCGACTTCTGGTGCCTCTCTGCTGGCAAATGAGAGTTGAAACAAATCTTGACACTTTATTGTTCAACAAAATGTTTATCCCCTTTTCAAAGCTTAATTGACTTCTTGAATGTGAATTTTTGTATGAACCCACTTATTGGGTCTGTCAAAAGATCTATAAGTCAACACCCAGAAGCTGTTGTGTGGCTGCTGTCACCTGTCCCCTGCAGATTGCTACAGGCACACTCCAAAACATAGGCCTGTTGCACAGCCATCAGAAATGTGCAGTAAACTGTTCGTCCTTCTCCTGAAAACATTGTCTGGATTTTCAGCTGGAGATCACCATCTTAAAGCACAGTAATTCAATAATAACACAATGGCTCCATCCGAGCTTTATAATGTATTAGCTACATGCATATTCTACATAGAGACTTTTAAAAAACACATTATTTACCTAATAGGCCATAATGACTCCTTCAGTGCCTTCGTAGTAGGCTATATAATTTCTTCTGACTTCATGGATCATTGACATGATAGATGCATTCTCCTTTCACTCTCCTGCAGGCACATAACTTCCATTATCATTAATGAGACTTACAAACACATACTGAGAACAGAACATATCCCTTATTGGTATTTGTTACCCAAAGCACAACATTTGAATTAACCTCTCTGCTATGAAGCAGCCAAGGACAGGTACGAACAATCAGATTGTGCCATGATCTCTGCTACTCCTTGTATATTTAGTTTGTTATTTATTATCACCATCACACTTGAAAAAATTAATAGTGAAAGAATCATTAGAACACAGGACAATTAATTTCTAATTCCATGTCTAGAACTAAATTGCTGAGTGACTTTCAGCAAGTTGAAACCTCTGTATTATTTGTGTAACAAGGATAATGCTACTTACCATGTCTCCCTCAAAGGGGCTTTCTGATGTTTAATTAATATATGCTTGCAAACCTTTATTAGATCGTTAAACAGAAGGCAATGTCTATGTGCTAAAAGAGCTCCAACTACCCCCATAGGCATTTTCATAATATAAATACAAAGAAATGATTAAATAAAACAATATTGCCTGCATGAACAATTTAAATAATAAAAATGAGTTGTTGAAGAGGTTTGCCATTTATATAACAGAAATAAAAGTAGGACAGTATGCAATGGTTTACCTTTGACATATAAGAGGTCAATTGGTTTTGTTAATGAAGTAGTAAAATTTTTTATGCATTAATTCATTAGATTAAAATAAAGAACAGATAAAGGAGCTCTTTTAGCACTTCAAGTCCCCAAACAGTAAATTTGAAGTTTAGCTTTGTTGATATTCAAAAAAAAGAAAGGTATTTGCAATACTAAGCACTCATAAAGCTCCTGTTAATGCTAAAGTGATGTAAATGTAATATTAATAAACAAAGTTAGGGATCCTAAACAGATTATGGGGCACATAACTACACACAGCTTACCAGCAAATGTGAGCTTGTAATGGGAGAACTTGGATGAACTTGGAGTTTTTGTCTTGGAGTTGTTTTCTCAAATCTGTAGATATTATTTAATTTGTTTCTACAAGACCAAAGAGTCTGTTAGTACCATAACAACCTGCTAGAAGTGTTATTTTATTAGAATGCTGATTTTCTTCTGTCAATAAAATGTTAATCTTATTTGTTGTTTATTTCGGATGTACAAGTGTACCTTCAGAAAATAAAAGAAAGGCTGATTTGCTTATGCAAATTTCATATTGCTATTTTGTCAAATTTGGGACAAGTTACTGCCTTTCTCATTTGTAGTATAAATAAATCACATAAATGCTCTCTTGTTACATTCCAAAATAGGAAGTGACTTCAATTATTTTTGTCAGTAATACATAAGCAAGAGAAGGAAGCAGAACATTTTAAGAGTCAAAAATAATATGTCATGATTCTAATATTGCCCCATTTCTCTTTGATATATATTAAAGCTGAAATACAGTATTTCCTCACTGTTTTATAATCAATGAACTTCTTGAATTGAACCAATAAAACTGCACTTGTCATCTGTTGCATTAAACAGATCATAGGGCTCTAGAAGCACAGCTATGTATCAGGATTCCCCAGAAGACATCAATGGCAAGAAAAGTTTGAAAACTAAAACATAGGTTGATTTTTTCTAATCGTGACAGGAAAAGGATGCAATAAGAGAGTGATTTACAACATAAGAAAAGTCCGTCCAGGTTGGTTTTGCTGACTAGTTAGTACAGGTGATCAGGTTGGGAAGTCAGGGAACTAGAAGACATAGAATGATATCACCCCACTTGACCTCATGCTAGCCTCAGATGCAAACATAACCTCTGAAATATTTTTCAAAATTTCCATGTAAATCCAGCAGGTGCAAATATATTTGCAACTAATTTAAAATAAACAAATTAATTAAAGTAAATAGGTTCGCAAACAATTGCTGAGGCCCAACTGTATCACTAGTTTAATAACATGACGACATACACCAGGGATGTTGATTGACAAAGAAAACATGTAAGTCAATGGGAAGAGATGGCACTTTAACCTTAGTATAAGCTTTGGAAAGGAAAGGAAAGAAAATAAAAAGAAAGGTAGGGAAAATGACATGAAATTAGATCCAGAGAACTGGATGTTGAAAAGCAGCAGTGCATTCTTAGACAGAATTCTTCACGGGATCTGCCAATCAGTTATACACCCTCAATAAAATTGCTCCAGAGAGTGGCTGCAAAGGAAAAATAAACATTATTGAATAGGATAAAAAATTAAGAAATAATATACCATCTCTTGAATGGTGAAATATGGTTTGCACATGCTTCATGTAACTAGTAGTCTGAAGGTAGTTTAGGGGATGGAATAATTTATGTGTGCAGAGTGCCTCTTGACTCCTTTACAAAGCTCCTGGTAGGGAAAGTATAGCTATGTAATTCATTGTTCCTCCTCAAACAGCAGTCCTGATCAGCCCCTGGGGTAGGGCGTGTGTATAGTGTTCTTCATTTCCCTTCCCCTTTTATCTGCAGTTCATGCACAGATAGGGATTATCCAGAGTGCTATCTGAAATGGAGAGAAAAACTGTATTTTGTAAGATCTGACATTTATTTAAGATCCAAGAAGTTAAAATGCTGGTTTCCCCATCAGGGAAACAGCGCAATCGATTTCAAGGCATTCAGTATACATTCCTGTTTCTCCTGAGGCTTTGCCAAGATACCTATTAAAATTACATTGGTTTAAAAGTGGTATTGCTAGGCATGTATAGCATTCAAATGAATTGATATTTAATTGGTGGAGACAGCCTGATGCCCATGCTATTTTCCTGGAAGAATGAAAGATAAAACATCATTACCACGGCGGATCCATCTCCCAAGAAAAGAACATGACTAATATAAAAGCTTTTCAGCCCTGCATTAAAGTGTCAGTGACACAGAATAATCCAGAAGCATTGTGCGTCTATGACCAGGTTGAAAAGTTTGCTCATTTATCATGAAATACTCATCAAATGAGCATCCAGAGTGGCTGATACTGTGAGAATGAGTAGAAACATAGATTGATTTCCTTGATTAATGTAGCTGCATTGCCTCACCTGTTCCTCAAGCACAGCTGCTTTGCATAATGCCCAGATTTACATGACAGTATGTTTGTGGCATTTATGATCTTAGTTTTGTATATGCATGTACCAAACGTGGATTAAACAACATTTAAATTTTACTTTTGTTCTCTAATTATACTTGGCCATACAGACAAAGTCTTGCTTTTTCACTTTCCAGAAGTCTTTCAAGCTTTTTTTTTTCTTAATAATAAGCAAAATCGGTTCTATATGGCTCTGACATTATATGTAGGCAGAAAATAGAACATGTCTAACATTATTTTTTTCCTTAGACCCAGATTATGTTACTGGTATTCTAGCATTTTTATGAAATATCATGGTTTTCTGAACAGAGGTCACAATCCTTAAATGCTACTAATAACTGATATTTTTAAATATACCTTCTATTGCTATTCTGCAATAGTCACTTGCAATCAGTTATGTCTATGAATATCCCTGCCAGTAAACTTAAACTGAAGCATTGTTTAGAATGCACATGAAGGATTTCAAATACAATCAATGTAAATCTCTGCTTTTAAGACTAGAATTGTATTCATGCAGAAACAAAGTAAAAATATAGTCACAAACTAAATTGATTTCTATGAATGTAAAAGCATCAAGAAACTTAGAAAGCACATCATCATGGCTCGATGAGCCCACACAGCAGATGTTTTGAAACTCAACTTGATTTTCAACTCTGCACCTGTGCAATGACAAGAATTCAACAGTATAATGCTAATGAGGCCAACCATATTGGCATAGAAAGAGAACTTCTAGATCAGTCAAAGCAATTTTGCACAGTGATAAGTGCTTAGTCTTCTAAATTCAGACTATAACTCCACTGCTGAAAACTCCAACACTTAGATAAACACCAAAATTCTGATATTTCTAAAATAGTATGTCTCACTATTACTGTTTGGGAAGAGTTTTAGGAACTAATTTTTAACATGCAAATGCAATCATGCAAATTTAGAAGTAATAATTATAAACTTTGGTAGCAGTCACAATTTATCTACTAAAAGCTAGTTCTGATGGAAAATTTCCATCCGAATTACTCTTTGACTAAGAATGCATTTTCCATTGAATTCAAATGTTGTCATTGGTTTCCTATTCCTGCCTGAATCCAATACTCAGTGTGAGAAATAGCAGTGGTATGATTTGGTTTGCATCAATTCAGTATTCTCATATTGCATTAAAATGTTGCATAAAAATGTTGCATTTTAAGTTTCCTCTGTCTTAATCATCTCTTTTGCTGTAGTGATTCAAGGGAATAACATTTTGACTTTTCCATTATTTCATTTCTCCACAAAAATAAAGGTCTCCCTTTTGATTTATATTCATACTAGCATATACTAGCATACTGGAATTTCCTCAATCTACAATGAAATTGCCACATTACTATCTATCATAGACAACAGAGGTTGTCCTGACACTGCAGCCCACAGAGAAGAATAGGATCATGAAATATGCAAAGAAAAACTCAAAGTAGCACAACGCATCCACATGATTTCTCTCAGAAATATGCATGCTAGGTCACTGCTCATGCCGTGCTAAGTGCTTAGGTGTCTGTGCCACCACACTTCAGGGTTACTCTAAAGGCTGGCCTGGTGTTCCTAGAGAATTCTGGCTCTCCACCTTTCATTGCTCTAACCAGCCATGAGGGTGCGCTGTTAAAATTCCAGCAATGATCTGAGACAATCGGTATCTACCCAGACAAGAAAGAAACAGGGCTCTCTGAGCTATGTCTCACTGGAGTGAGCACAGTATTTCTGGGAGATGACTTTGGGCAGAAAATGTCAAATGCTNNATTAATATTATCAATTAATTAATTAATTATAATTAATTATATTTAATTTATATATGCTTTCATTCTTTCTAGATTATCCAGAAATCTGTAACTGAAATATTTAAAATAATTATAATATTCATTTTTACTAGTCCATAGAATCCCACAGAATTTTAAAATGTGAGACAGATAAACACAATTAATTTAAGGCAGTAGCACTGTGATTTTGACTACAATGTTAATGTCTTGATTGCAAGTTTTCACCTGAAAACAGAATAGAAACACAGAAGGTATGTCCATTTGGCTTGTTCATTGATTCTGGATGGGGATTTGGTTCATTTATTCTGAAACAAAGGAGCAACTCCCTTCAAGGCTTGCCAACAGATTCGGAGAGTCCACACCTTGAGGTGAGACAACTGAAACTTATTCCTGTAGCCCAAACCCTTTCTCACATCTTAATTAGCAGTGGCAAAGACAGAGTAGAGATTTTTTTTTCCCATGGTAGCACATGAGTCTCCTTCACCTTCATTTACGTCCTGTACAAACCCAAATTACTAAAGAAGATTACAAGCATAATTGTTTAAAATTAAAACAAGATACCAAGTAGGATTGCTACATCTGCAAGAATCTATGAATACCTCATATCCATGAATACAGAAAAAATATCTATTTCTTGTCCACTGCCAGGATAGTCACAGAACTGAGATACAAATGAGCTAGAGCAGACCTGGCTGTCTCCTTCCAGTTCATATCAAGACAGAAAAGGAGGGAGAGGTATTTTTTCCGAAATGACTCAAGAAAAGTCCCCTAAAAATCCTCAGATGATGCAATTCCAAATAAAGTACATTCTTTGCATAACCAAGACAAAACTACTGAAACATTCTGTTGCTAATTTATCTATGTCTTATGCTATATATTTGTGTAAATTATTGTAATGTACCATTAGTGAATTATGATTAAAGAAGACAACTACTTAATATGAAAACTTTAATTAAAATAATGTAATTAATAATATACTTTACTGCTTCTAGTTCTCAAAAATGGAATTCTTGAAAATGTTGTTTTTGCCTCCTCTACATATATGACAATAATATATCCCGATTAAACAAAGCATTAAAAGTTTTCCCTGTTATGAGAAATGGGTTAATTCAGTTATGCTTAAAAAATCTACAAAAAATCTCACTACAAAAAGACATTGAGGTTCTGGAGTGGGTCCAGAGAAGGGCAGCTAAGCTGGTGAAGGGACTGGAGCACAGGTGTTATGAGAAGTGGCTGACGGAGCTGGGGCTGTTTAGTCTGGAGTAGAGGAGGCTCAGGGGAGACCTTATCGCTCTCTACAACTACCTGAAAGGAGCTTGGAGGGCGGGGGTGGCCAGAGTGATGAGCTATAGCACAAGAGAAAATAGCCTCAAGTTGCACCAGGGGAAGTTCAGGCTGGATATTAGGAAAAAATTTTTTTACGAAAAGGGTGGTCAGGCACTGGAACAGGCTGCCCAGGCAAGTGGTGGAGTCACTGTCCCTGGGGGTGTTCAAAAAACATTTGGATGCAGCCAAATGTTTAGTGGTGGACTTGACAGTCCTGATTTGATGGTTGGACTCCTGAGTTGATGGCTGGATGATTTTGAAGGTCTTTTCCAACTGGAGTGATTCTATGATCCTAAGAAAAGTGGATTTAAATGTACTGGGCAGCTGTAGGACTGAACTCATAGGTTGGTTTGAGATGGATTTCAACTTAGAAAGTTATGATGTTGAAAAAAAATAAATAAAACTTTTTCCAATATTTAATACTTGTTAGAGTATTAAGGAGGGGGGATTATAAGAGCACAGAAGTAATTTCTATCAGAAAGAAAAGAAGAAACTGAGGCTGAACAACCACTTTTCCTTAAAGAAATTTTGCAGTGGGTTTGAAATCAAGAAATATTTGTCTGGGTTGTCTTTATATGTCCAGGTACATTTATCCCTTTCTTTCTCCTTCAGTTGCTCTAAGATTTCCCCATAGTTCATTGTTTTCTTTGAGTAGACGCCTATAACACCTCACTTTAGCCATTTTTTACAGGATTTCATGTCTCTTCTTTAGTTGACCCAATACAGTGAAAAAACAGGACAGAGGCAGATGGAATTTACCTCAATAAATCTGGTGAATCACCTTTCAGACTAAAATTAATCTAGAATTCTATCCTGGAAAATAAAGACCCTACAATTTTATAGTTGAACATTATTTAAACTAAAATAATAAGAAAATAATTTAAATCATCTATAAAATAAATTTAAAAAATAATGCAGATAAAGATGGTATCATCTGGACACAGCAAAAAAAGAAGAAATATTTAATAGCTATTTCATATAAAGAAGCAGAACTATATATGTTCCCTTGATGCCTTAAAATAATGAAATATCTTTACCTCATTAGTTAGAGGTTTTGAATGAATACATTCTAATTTGCCATCCTTAACAAAAAAACTACTAAAAGGTACTTAAACTGAAGGATCAGCTAAACTAAGAATCAAGTGTATTAAAAAGGTCAAAAAGCTGTCTGAATGTCTACTGATATTTTTATACCGCTTTGAACACTGAAAATGTTTTTAGAAAAATAAAAAATGGCATTTTTTTATTGATACTTCAGAAAAGTAAACAGGGCAGATAACAAATTCACTCCAAATTTGCCCACCTCATGGCCAGTCATGAGTTCAGAAAAGAGGTGCAAGCAACAGTGCATTGAGGGAAAATGACACAGTTAATGTCTATCTGCATGGTCTTGTGGAAAACAGAGCTTCTCAAACTTGTTTTTTACAAAAATATCCCAGATTTTATAGGAGAAAGTATCCATAACACAATTTACATCTGGAAGTTTCAGAACCAGCAAAGGAGGATTTCTTAAGAAAGTACTAGATTTGCACATGACCGTGATTCAGATACAACCCCCAGGTTTAGCTCTTTTTGCCACATTATTATTGGATGAAGATGATGATGATGGTGTTGATTACTGCTATTACTATTACTATTACTACTTTATCAACAGCCAGGATATCTTCCAGATGCAGTGCCACCGGCTCCTTTCTCAACCTGCTCTTCTTCAACTCCATAGTTTCACCATCACCACGGTAGCAATGTCAGAGAAAAAGAAAGAGGACATCCTCTCTGTATTCCACCATTCTGAGCCTTCCAGAAAAATGTTTCCAATGAGGGAGGATGGAGGAAGTTTTGAGAGATGGCTTTGGACAATCTCCAAAGCCACATCCAGGAGGCAAGAGCCACTCAGCACTGTTTGTCCAAGGTGACAAGCTCCCTGCAGTGAATGCATTGAGCAGCATAAAAAAAACCCAAACAGCTCTCTGTGAAGTGGTTTGCACAGCTTCTGGATAACAACAAGCCACTGATGTCATGCGAGTGCTGTGCTTTGGGTAAGATCTTTGGTTGCCTAAATTTTTTCACAAATTTGCTCTGCAAAAGAGAAGAGCAACGGCAATTGTTTGTAAAGGAAAAATAAATCGAATGATAGCTAATCTATTGCTTGCTGACTGATTGTCCTAGTGAATGGCCTTACCTAAATCTATTCCTCTTTAGCTCAGGAAGAATCCTCTAGTCCTCTTCCAGATGTGTTGATCTGTGCTATACAGCTGGGAACTCAGTTGTCAGTGCTGGTGGTCAGCTCTGACTGATGACTTTGTTTTTCTCAAGGATTCTGGTAAAACAGAGGTAGCAGTGAGAACAACTAAACAGTTCACAAAGCATTTTAAGGGATGCAAACTGATTTCTGTGTTACAAATCTAATAAAACTCTGCAAACTTTATGTCACAGAAATACCTCCTGCTGCCAGTTTTTCTTACTGAAATTACAGTTATTGACACTTGAGCAGATTAATAAGGACATTTTCTCTTTTCATTCTATTTTTTATTAAGAAAAATAAGATGTCAGATGTTCTTCAAAATATTAATGCTTCACTAGATAATAGTCAAAATGAAGGCTTTAAAGACTTTTTCTATTATCTTTTTAATTACATGGCTTATGATTGGCTGCATATTCCCACAGTTAAACTTAGTACTATACATCAAGGAAAAAAAAGTCATTAACAATAGAAAACATATAAAGAAAATTTGTAAAATCATTACAACTTTACATCAATAAAATCCAATTAAAAATGTTCTTGAAAGCTGCTTTATACAGTAAATTGCACTTTAGCTAATAATTTTATTTTTATTTTTATTCCAAGAAATATCCAGAAACAGTGTTTCCGTGATTCAGGGAAGAGAAACTGATAGGGAAGACCACTGCACAAATGCTAGCTAGAAAAGGTGAGGGCAGCTGTGTAGCTGGACTATTTTCCCTGGGCAGTTGAATACCAATCAAAAGACATATGATAATCATACAGGTACTCCTTAAGGCTGAAATTACATTTTTACAATGGAAAAAAAACAACTCTATCAGGAGTGGTATCCACTATCTCCCTGAAGATTAAAATTTTCTGAAGGAAAATCTTGAAGTTGTGTAAGGTTAATGACTAAAATAGCCAAAGACATCTCCTAGAGTCTCAGTGTTACTGTGTGTTGAACTCTGCTCACATTATAAATCAGGACTCAGTACTCTAGGTAATTAAATTACTGTGTCCACTGCTTCTCTGTACCAAAATGTCCTACATTTTATTATAACATACTCTTCCAGCAAGAAGGGTACACTGGGTGTAAGGGGAAAGAATTCATTTCATATTTGAGCACTTTCAGAGTTTAGCAGCTAAAAACTGAAGTCTACTAGTATTGCACAGAAAAAAATCTCTTAATATGCGAGGTTTGTGGGGAGAAGCTATCTTTTATCAGACCAAGCAATACAAAGAGGCACATAATATCAGTAAAAGATACTGCCTTTCATCTCAGACCTTAACTTGTTTATATACTTTAATAGTCACAGCTACCATAAGAATACTTTTACTTCAGAAAAGCACTTAGCAGGCATGTCTGTGGTTGAATACGGTCGTAAAAGAATATTGCCACACACAGTATTGTTCAGGCCCATCTATTATATTAGCATCCACAGCACAGTAGCGAGGTCTACCGTATAGGAGAATATTAAAATATATATATATATATCTTTCCTTTAAGATTTATCTGGAAGATTAAAAACCCTTTACTATATATCACTTCACTTGTCCAGCTGAACTGATTCCCTGTTTGTTTTAATTTTTCTCAGATCATGCATACAACATTAGGTTAGTACAAATTTCTTGGTAAGATAGCGAGTATTTCTTCTCTCCAAAAAGTTAATCAAATTGGGTCATTTGCCCAGTTAGCCAATCAGAAATAAATATTAGAGGGTGTTAAGGAGGAATTCCTTATTTTTAACTATACTGGTAAATAAGGAGAGGGTTGCAACTTTTCATATTTATCTTGGAATCTGAAGGTAGCTTCAATAAAGGGATTTATTGATGTAAATTTACCGCTTATTCAGAAGCCATTTAAGAAATCCAGTTCTTCACACTATTCTTTCCTCATTTTAATCCACAGTTCTGAAAAAGATTTCACACTATTTTGTAACATCCTTCACCAGAATTCCATGATAATAAGCCACTGTGTTGCTTGGAAAGCCTATCTAATACTGATGTGCAAATCTTTGTACTCTGTTTTCAGAGTAGTACCATGATGAGTCTTTGTAGTGTTGTCTGTGATATAAATGCATGTGGACGTGGAGATAGAAAACAAAGTTTGGGGAGTGTATACATTCTAGTAGTAGCCTTTCTACCCACTTAAAAGTCTCTGTACTGTCTACTATAAGAGCTGTTGTTTTTTACTCTAGACAAATACATAATTTGCTTTAGAAATCATGATATTTTGAGAGATTGGTATACTTTTTTATTTATCATTTATTTATCATTTATATCATAGCTCATTTAAGCTAATAGCATGTTCCATAGACCCACTGGACTTCTTCAGAAATTAGGATTCCCAACAAATAAGATTTGTTTACTTGACAAGGCAGTACAAAGTCCACATTCTTGGAATACTGTTCTTTTTAAGAGGGAAAGTGTACAAAAATCAGCTTATCAGAAAGTTGTCAAATGTTCTGGGCCTGCTCTAACCTTTGTTCTTTTAATTTGAGGGCTCCTGGGTGGCCAGAGACACCCTGGCCACAGCCAGCAGTGGCAGTGACAAGGAACATCTCTTCCTGGGACCCCTCCCTAGCCTACAGAAACATGGGAAATCACCTTTCCAGTGTTCCAAAAGCCAAAGCACTTTGTAAAGAATAGAGGTGCAACAGCTCAGCTTCTGCCAGAGGTTACTGATCAATCCTGACTCTGTTTTAGGCACTGGCTACATCAAATGTAGTTAGACTACAGGCATATTTCAGCAGTGCCATGAATCTTAGGATCATCTTTGTTAGTCTGGAATAAATCTTCATTAATTTGGATGTTCTCATCCAAATAGACTCTCTAGTCCACCAGCACTTTGGTAAGGATCTTTACATCAATGCTTATCGGAGCAATGGGTCCTTATAATCAGCAGTTTGTTCAGTCTCTTTAGGTGCAATAGCCTTTGCTTCCTTCCCAGAAAAAGAATTTTCTCCTTCTCACATGATCTTATTGAATAAGTCTATTATGTGTAGCATGTAATGCTCTATAAAATTGTTCAAAACTCTCATATTTATTCTGAACTAGCTATCATTTGTCATTTTCTATTCCTGACGTGTGGAGTTGCTAGAACACCTATTTTCTCTCAGGCTTTTCAGCTAGAGGTATATCTGCCCTGGTGCTTTTCGAAATAGTTTGTTATATTTATCTTAGAGTTTGTTCTGCTTTACTGACTTGTCATAAATCCAGATAATCTCAAAACTTCTAAACTGTTGTGTAATTTATTTATTTTTCTAAATCTATCAATTTATGTTTTAATTCCAGGCCTGAATAGATACTGTGAGATACTGTTCATCCATGAATCCTCGGTTGTTTTCTTATTTGTAGGTAGTTATTCTTTTCCAACTGGGGACACTTTCTAAAACAACGTTCTTTATCACTGCTTTGCCTGGATAGCATTTTTCCTTTTGATACTTTATATTTTTTTTAATATAGTTATTTAAACATTACGCATAATTCTTTTACTCTTAAGGAAGCAGATGACCATTTCAGTTTGTCTTTGCAAGGACTGCATATGTTGAGTCCCAGTGTTTTAACAGTAAATATGTTCTCAAGTATTCAGACTAGCAGACTACTCTTATGGACAGAAGTAACTTGATTTTCCTGAATATATCCTGATTTATAGGATAAACCAGACCTAGAATAAGTTTTGATAAATACGTCATGATACATCAGCACTTGAATTTGAATCATGTGACACAGAATCATATGACACTGACTCATAAACATAGTCCATAACTTTCAAATATAATTTAGATATTCCCCTGCACTTGAACCAAGAGTAATTTCTTGTCTCAAAATTTCCCAAGAATCCCAAAACGCTACAGAACAATAAACAAAACAAAAAAAACCAAACCCAAACAAACAAACAAACAAACAAACAAAAAGACGATTGTGAATATAGTTGTGAATGTACAAGATCAGGGTTAGGGTAACTATGGTTATTAATTTTCACTGTCAATTAGAATTCTGGATTAGAATACAGCCGCTCTCATAATCTGCCTTTTAAAACAAAATAATTACGTTTAACTAATAAAGCTGTTATTTGACTGGAGAATGTTATGGTGCCTGACTCTGTTATGTTCAGCCATTTTTCATCACCACCCCACAAACAGTTTTTTTGCAACAGTTCAGTGCAACATTTATCTTTCTTTACTGCTCTGAAGAAACTTTACTTTGACAGAGACATTGAAGTCTTTTAACAGTTACAGATATTTTTTATCAGTTCACTGATTCCAGTCTAGTTTACCAGCTCACATTCTTTTATTCTTTTTATTTTGGGAATATAATTCCATTCCTGTCACATAAGACCTGCCAATATTTTCATGTACTGCTAAGTACTTGCAATAACATGTATATATATTAACAGTTTCTTCACCTGTTTGTCAAATTATACTCCTGTTTCACTGAGACTTATTTTTTATATGTGAAAATCATGAGCCTTCTCATGCACGTTTGACTCTGCCTATATCTCACTAGTATAATACACCACAGAACTAAAGTCTAGCAGTATCTGGAAGAGAAAGATTTTGCTTAATAAGAAGCTTTTTTCCACGGAGACATACCAAGTGAAAAGTATGAGAAATGCCACTTTGCTTTCTACTTAAAGAATTTATCACTTTAACTTTTATATTGCAGTATGTTACTATCTAGTATGCTGTATAAGAATAAAACTAAATCCTGGACAATGCTTGAATATGTCTTTAAAAATCCCTTTCCTGCTAAGATACGATTTTCCAAAGTCAAAACAAGAACTGATTTCTCACCAGATTATATTATAATCTTAGTCACTGTGTTTGGGATCTGAACAGAGGGTACTCAATTATAAAGATTTTTGATTTATCCAGTTTCTATAGTAAGTAAAATGGTGTTGAACATACGACTTTTTGTAAAAGAAAATCCCGATGTTATATCTAAGGGTTTCATTTCCCTTAAACTTCTAAAACTGCTGTGTTTTAATGAGGCAAATGGACCATTTCATTTAGCATTTTCTGATTTGTAAATAGGGCCATTTTATTAATGAACTGTAATGGTATTCCCATCTTGTCACAGTTTTCAGAGTCATAATGTTTCTTTTAACTCCCAATCCACACCAATGAGCCAAAGGGTACATTCACATCGCCTAATCTTTCTTGATTTCTATTTTAACTTCTATCTACTTCAACTTCTAGAAATCACTCTACTGTGCAATTTATTGTGGCATTATAAAACATCAGAAAATGAGAAGCATTTTGCTGTTTCCAGTGAGAGTCCTGTTTACCTTATTAACAGATTTATCAAAGAAGATTCCTATTAGACATTGTAGTTGCTTTGTGCTCCCTATAGATATTAGAACTGGACTACCCTGAACAGGGAAAATTAATAATGGCATAGCTGGAGCTGTTTTAAACCCAACAAAAGAATTTATGCAAAATGATTTATCCCCTACAAAAAGAAAACTAGTTAAGTAGAAAGGAGTAACAGCATAAAGAATTTCTTCACTTTTGGTACCAGGGAAAATAAGTTATGATTTATTTTAGAGTAGAAGTACACTATTCCTCCTGTTCTTTGCACTTTGATCATCTCATGAATTTCCAATACTTTTTCAAAAACCTTTTTTTTGACATGTATTCTGCTTATTGAAAATCATGCCAAACAGCCTGCTGAAATTTTGTTGATTTAGGTGTAGTGTTTGGCATTAAGGACAATATTTTCACCTATGAAAGGTAACAAGTCATACTATTTAGTACAAACAAAGGTGGTGTTAAACTTTAAATGTTTAGGATTTCAAGATTTTTTTTATGTAGATGATTTCTGTTCTTCCAAGTAGACTCACATGTCTGTAACAGCTCTGTTTTACAGTATTATTGTTTAGTCATCATCTTCTACCTTTGATCTAGTCATCACAAGAATGTGTATTTCTCTGTGGTAATGCAAAATAAGTCAATGTCAATTAAATAAATTCAGAAGTTTTTTTACTGCCGTGCTGTCAAAGTGGTGGATAGAAAGACATGGATCAACATTCATCTTTGCTGGTTAAACTAAGAAAAAAAGATGACATGCCTATGATTGTTTCTCACTATCAACTCAAAGTATAACTGGTTTTGATTGATACATGGAGCATGAGAGAGCTCGTTAGCCAAAAATCTTGCTACAGTCAGACTCTGAAATGTAACCTGAACAGTATGCTTGGCAGATTATTAAGGATATGCATTATCCTTTCAAAAATACTGGCAGCTCTTAGAAATGTTTGTCTCTGATTTTTGTGAAGCCTGTTCATACTTTTTTCTCCTGTAGATAAGACATATGCACCAGTGTACTTGAGCACGCTACTTTCTGAACAGCTCCACCATACAAAACCTTCCTTTTAAACAACTCCACTGCTGTGTGATGAAATGCACATATCAGATTCTTCCAAGTTAGTTTAGTACTACCTCTAAAGAGTAGAAAGCAAAACTTTTTAAGAATTCTGAGATAAATGCAGAAATCTGCAACCTTACAGAGTCCTAAATAAAAATGATTAATTAGTTTCAAAACATATCCCGTTCAGGTTTCTTTAGTACTTTCCTTTATTAAGGGTACCACTTAATAACATTCACTTTTGAAAGCCATCTTCACAATGAAAGTGGCTAGTCTAATATCAAAGTGGAGATGTTTACCAAAGAATGCAGCAGTCAAAACAATACACAAACATGAACAATTAGAAACATGAAAATTACCAGTTCAGAGAAAACAGATTTTACATCTTCACAATTCATACAATGTTTGAAAGAAAAGAAACCACACTGTGTAATTCAAAACAGTTGGTCCTTTTCTCAGGATGCTCATTTCCATCCAAAACTGATAGTTTCCTTCTCTTGATATTTTTTTTAACAATCCCACTTGCTCAAGTGACTAAGATAGGTGAGTGTATTAAGATAATTTTAGCAGATGTCATTTTTGTACTTGTTTTCATGGGTACTTGAAATAAATAGTCATAATATAAAATTCTTCTTTGTTTTCCCCAGAAAAATATTTACCCTTCAGAGTAATTCTGAAAATGTTTTCTAACTAATTTTTAAACTCTAAGTTTGAAAGTAATATGAAATAGAACTTTAAAGATTTAATCTTAACAATGGAACAACTACAAGGTCTTCATTAAAAACCAGTGGTAACGTATATGTCATTGTAGTCCAAAATTACTGAGTGTGATGCCCTCGTTTTCTTCAGAACTGAAGAACACATCTATTTTCACATCTGATTTCAGAACATATTTCCTTTTATTGCATTTTATTAAATTTGTTATTGTGTTGTTGCACAGTGGGAGTACAATGCAAAAATACCACACAAAACAGAGCTGTTGTTGCTCTACTGTGAAGCAGATGTCAGGTTCAGTTTCTTTCTTGATAAATTCTTTATTTTTTCTCTTTTGAGGGAATTGAAACACATACTTCACTGCTGTAAAATTCTGCTCTTGTAGAAATGAGGTAGCGTTAGGATGTTTAGTAAAAATCTGTTTCCCTTTTATGAAAGAAAACTAACGAAAAACTAATGAAAACTAAAGAAAAGTATCAGGAATGGGTTAGAGTCTGCTTAAACAGCAGTAGGAGAAAAATGGTGGACTGCATTTTTTTTAGAGCTTAATTCCCTTCTCTATTTTTTGTTACTTCATTGACTCCACAATTCCTCTGTATTGAAAGGCCGGTTTAGCCATATTTAGCTATTTGGCATGCTCTATCTATTTAAGCATGCAGCTGTCCAACAGTCATTGGGGTTTAAACATTAGCTTGCATTGCTCTGTTGAATAGACACATGCATGTTTAGGTGTTCTTTGAAACTGAAACTGGGGGGTGGACAGGAGAGAGATGGAGGGAAGAGGGAGAGACAAAAAGAGAGACAGATTACAGGCCTGTGAATAGTGACATCACTGTGAAAGAAAAGTCCTAAGTTTTAACTTGTAATTTTTTCCAGTGGAAAAAAAACAGCATAATTTTTCCCAGCAGAGAAATGAAAAAAAATTTCATTTCTGTAACACAGTGCCACATCAAATTTCTCATAAGCTACATTTTTTTCTTCTAGCTCCTTTCCTTCTCTGTTGCGCTAAGAATCTTTCCAAAGCTTCCAGCCAGAGATGTAGCAGATGTCTCTCGGCAAGATACCACCACTGAACCTGGGGGAGCAGGTGGTTTCTCTTTCAACGGGAATTTCAGGATTCAAAAAAATATTCTCTCTAGAAGTTAGCAAAGCCAAAGACTTTTGAAATGGAGGGCAGAAAACCAGCCTGTTTCTCACAGAAGAACTGCTTGCCAAACTAGTTGTCTGAAACAGAGAAGACCAAGATGCCAGTCCCAGCTCTGTGTAGCCTACACTGAGGACACAAGCATCAATGCTGGATGAGTAGCTACTCTGTCTCTAGTTAGCCTAATAAATATTGCCAACAAAAAGACAGTGATACTGAGATCAAGATACTAACTGGATTGCCACAGTCAAGTCTCTCACTCAGCATGCATGAGTTTAAGAAATCAGTCTGAATCTGAGAAAAGAGCCTGAATTTGATTCCCTGAATCCTGGCTTCTTGCATTTTGTTTCTGACCACTCTGGTTATCCTCAGTGCGACCAGAAATCCTATCTATTCATTCAAAAATCTGCACATCATGACAACAGAAAGTTTCTGTCTTTGACTTTTGTTGCCTGATTTTTCCCTGAAAACTCCCATTTAGCTGTATCTACTGCACCAAACACATACTGTCTGCCTGACATCTCCAGCTTGAAAATTCAACTAGTGCCTATACAATCCACAAATGTAGCGATGCTACATGCTAAACAACATGCCTGACACTTCTTTATATAATCATGTGCAAACATGTATCTTACTTTCCACAGAAATGTTCAAGATTTTTCAAAAGTGACACTTTCTGCAGAATCTTCTGTTTTCCCATGAGCTATTTAGAAACCCTATTATCCATTTACTTTAAAAGTTAGGCAAACTATTACTGTCAGAGTCTTGAATGTCTCTAATTTCATTCTGCTTTGTCTTCCTTCCAGAAGTCATTAATTAAAAACATTATTCTGAAGCACTGGTGTCTGAATACGCCAATGAAAATTCATTTAAATTACTCAGTTTCTGAGAACAAATTTGTTTCTTTTTAAACAAAGAAGCACAAGGCTTTCAAGAATGCAGAAAAGCAAAAGGTTTAGAACAATCTGTTCAAATGTTGTGAGTTACTTCCAAGCTTTGCTTGCTGCCAGTTAGCCTATGGCTTTCTCAATCTGCTGAAAGCTAAGCATCAGTCAAACCCTTTTGCTTTTTGTACTGAGCGGTTCATAAATCACAACTTTATTGATGGCTTTTGCCACTGTAACATGCTGACTTCCTATCACACTAATTGTCTCTCATCTTCCTATGGAATACTTACATTTTCAGACTTAAAAAAAAAAAAAACCAACAAACTTTTAGTGGTGGAGTCATTTCCATGTAAGTAGAAAATATGGCTAAAACAAACCATTAGACAAGCTTTGTAACAACTGCTGCAATCCATGTCAGGGACATAAGGAAAACAGATTAGATCCACAAAGCACATCTCTTGTCGTTGTCTGCAGTCTAAAGAAAATGGATTGTTTCATTTCCTGGATTCATGGATCCCTAATGAAACATAATTATATCTCCATGATGGTATCATGCTAATTGAAGGAGACTACAGAGGAAATCAACTTCTGAAAGGATTTTTTTAAAATGGGCAGTTAGCATTAGTCTTCCTTCAATATAGTTACAGTTATTCTTCTTATCAACATTTCTATCATCAGTCTCATCTTTTCAGAGAACATAGAGACATAGGAATAATGAACACATATTATCTTTATATAAATACTAATCTTTTAACATCTTCTTGCAAAAAGTAATGTTTTTAATAGGATTACAAATTTTCATTATCTTTCCTACGCTGGCATCCTACGCTCACATCTCATCCTACACAATTCTAGGTTGTATTTTCTATACCCTCTCTTATTTCTTTTCTTCCTGTGCCCTAATACAGTAGGGAAGGTCCTGTGTTGATCCAGACTGGGCCACCACTGTATATGGAGGACCTAGTGACCCACATAACAGTTATCCTGAGCAGGCACAGGTCTGTGCCACGCTGGGCTTCAGGTCGTGTTTTGTCTCACAAATCCTTGGCTGCAGGATGAGCCCAGCCAGCTCACTGTAACAGAGGAGCCTGCAGGCAGCTCCCACTTTCTGCCAAATGTACTACCTGTGTGGACTTGCCTTTATCTGGAAGTGCAGCAAGAGGTTCTTGTTGAAACATCCTTTATAAATAGATTTGGTTTGTTGTAAGAAATTTATATAAAAGCTTGAATAACCAAAAATGAGAGGCTTCCCTCCATGGATGGGATCTGCACAGCATGCCATGAGAAAACCCTTCTGAGGTCTATCTGATGCTGTACAAACATGGAGTTCCCAGTAGCTGAAGGGTTGTAAGACATACTCACTATCTATATTCCTCTTCTTATTCTGTCTAAACAGTTATTTTATTAAGTTATTTGTTAGAAAGTCTTTCCTATTGAGAGCCAGCCAGAACCCTGCGTTGTCTCTCTCCCTCTTTCCAAACCCCATCCCCTAGGTGCAGAGCAGGGCCATTTACTATTACTATTCTAGTTTTTACTTCTTTTTTTCATTCCAAAATGGTTAATTACAGATGCAGAGATCAAAGCCAGGTCTTTCCTAAATATTTTTCTCCTATATCCTCAGACAAGCCAATTATTCTGGCTCTGAGACTATGCAACTGAGGTTTTGGAATTGAAAAGGCCAGGTGCAATGCAGAGGTGGTGTAAGCTACGCTGCCTTCACGAAAGTGGACGGCTAAGATCTCACACACTCATTTCACTTACTGTGTCTCATACACTGAGTAGTCCCTTATACTGTGACAACTTAATCCATTTTCATTACATGTCTGTAACCTCAGACTCCCTTTATACTGCTGATGCAACACAAATTAGCCTTAATTTGGCTGTACATGTAATTCACAGGGCTTTTGAACTTCCTTTACTTGGCCACAAGCAGACCCTAATGTAAGCCAAAATCTATCCTGAAACAACTTCTTACTGCATGCTTTATTTTCCTCTGCTGAGGAAGAGTTCTCACAGTATTCTGAATAACAACAGCCCTTCTAGAGAAGAGAAGAGAAGAGAAGAGAAGAGAAGAGAAGAGAAGAGAAGAGAAGAGAAGAGAAGAGAAGAGAAGAGAAGAGAAGAGAAGAGAAGAGAAGAGAAGAGAAGAGAAGAGAAGAGAAGAGAAGAGAAGAGAAGAGAAGAGAAGAGAAGAGAAGAGAAGAGAAGAGAAGAGAAGAGAAGAGAAGAGAAGAGAAGAGAAGAGAAGAGAAGAGAAGAGAAGAGAAGAGAAGAGAAGAGAAGAGAAGAGAAGAGAAGAGAAGAGAAGAGAAGAGAAGAGAAGAGAAGAGAAGAGAAGAGAAGAGAAGAGAAGAGAAGAGAAGAGAAGAGAAGAGAAGAGAAGAGAAGAGAAGAGAAGAGAAGAGAAGAGAAGAGAAGAGAAGAGAAGAGAAGAGAAGAGAAGAGAAGAGAAGAGAAGAGAAGAGAAGAGAAGAGAAGAGAAGAGAAGAGAAGAGAAGAGAAGAGAAGAGAAGAGAAGAGAAGAGAAGAGAAGAGAAGAGAAGAGAAGAGAAGAGAAGAGAAGAGAAGAGAAGAGAAGAGAAGAGAAGAGAAGAGAAGAGAAGAGAAGAGAAGAGAAGAGAAGAGAAGAGAAGAGAAGAGAAGAGAAGAGAAGAGAAGAGAAGAGAAGAGAAGAGAAGAGAAGAGAAGAGAAGAGAAGAGAAAGGCTTGGGGGAAACTCATTAATGTGTACAAATATTTGAAGGGAGTTTGTAAAGATGATGGTGTCAAGCTCTTTTCAGTGGTGACCAGTTACAGGACCAGAGGTAATGGGCACAAATAGAAGCACTGGAGGTTCTGTCTAAACATCAGGAAACACTTTTTCACCGTGAGGGTGACCAAGCATTGGCACAGGTTGCCCAGGAGGTTGTGGAGTCTCCTTCATTGGAGATATATGAACACCATCTGGTCATGTTCCGGGACAACCTGCTTTAGGTGGCCCTGCTTGAAAAGGGGGGATGGACAACATGACGTCCAGAGGTCCTTTCCAACTTCAATCATTCTGTAATTTCTCATTCTTGGCAGAAAGCCAGGCTAGTCCCCATCTGTTTTACCTCCTTTTTTTGAAGCTGAAGTGAAGACTCTCAATAAGCCACACTCACCAGCCTGTGAGGAGAAACTAAAAGTTTGAAATTTGATGACTGATGAGTTACTGCTATAAATCACAAACACATTTAGAAAAACTCTACATATATTTGGTAATTGTTACCTATTGCTGCACCCAAGTTTATGATAAGTTCATCCCTCTTGCAAAAAGCAGCTACCTACCCTCATCACAGTAAGCATTTTCTCATTTACCCCCTCCTAGGTGGTAGATATATGTAGATAAACCTGTAGGTTCTAGGTTTATCTATATCTCTTATACACAAACCTCCCACACACCACTCTTGCTGACAGGCTTCAGAGGTGTCACAGGTTAAATGACCATCAGAAAAAGTATGCTCACATCCCCCAACTATTGGTTTATATTCTTCCCTGAGTGATTGTCTTTGAATACATAAATGTACTAATAAAAGAACCATCATCAGCCTGGCAACTTACAGAAAATACATGTATTTAAGAAACAGTCAGTGTTTAAGAAACTCTTTCAAAATGTTTTTTCATATACAGCTATCCCAAATGATCATTTATACAGAAAATCTTGTGTGTATATGGAAAAAAATACTTTTAGACATCATTTTGCTATTTCAACTTTTACTCTTTTTCAAAAGAATGATATTTTAGTTCTGTGGAAAAACTATACACACTAACCATTCTGTTCTTTACAATACTTCTTTGGAAAACCCATCTTGCCTACACCTCCCCAGTTGACTCTGTAGCAGATTTAAGCTTCATTCCTTTTCAAACACTTTGGAGTTTTCCTTATTTTTGTAAAGAACTATGGAGGTGGCTCTGACTGAATCAAATTATGCTCCAAAAGCTTTTGAAGGGAAGTTCAGTCTCTCCAGGCATTCAGAATTATCTTTTGTAGGTTGAAAAAGTTGACAGAAAAGTTTAATCAGGTTTGATCAAATGATCTCTCTTCCAGGATCCAGATTTCCCTAAGTACAGTAGAACTGGAATAATGAACATTAACACAGTCAGTAATGTATACGTCTAAAAGCAAATTCTAGAATTATTTTTTTTTATCTTAGGAAATATGCTTATAATCTACATTTCTAAATCTGCAGACATAATTCAATGCCACTATGTGCCATCAAATCGCTTAATAGTTCTATAAACAATTACAATTTTAATAAAAGGTTACATTAAGAATTCATAAGTCAAAGACATAAAATAAAAACTAAAAAAGTAGCTAACATAACCAATTGTGACTGTAAAAATTAGAACAGGCATTTGGGGAAAAATAAACACCACAACTGTTTCTTTATGAAAGGAATTTGTGCTTTTCAATTTTTTGTTGGCTGAGATGTTTTTAGCATCTCTGGAGATACTGTTTCATTCATCATCGTCCTACCATGGAAAGCTCAGAGTCCCACTGAACTCAGTAGAGCTCTTCTTGAGCACCGCAGCTCAGCTCTGTATTACCAGCTTGAAGAGTTAGTATCTTTTTGGCTGCCTAGCCATACAAAGCAACTCCATTAATCTGAATGAAAAAGCTTCTTAGGACTGTGGTGGTTGGAATTATTACTAACAATTTATTAACAAGATGAAATTTTGTTTTGAAGGCTCCAGAAATGACTGAAATAAATGTTGCTGAAACTTTCCAGTTACATATTTAATACAACCATTAATCTCGTCAAAAACATTGACATCTTAATGTTCAGGTTTTTTCTTCAAAAAGTTGATATATTGTTAATCCAGGCTTCCACTGCAGTCCTACTCTCCCCACAGAAAGATCACCACAGCTAAGTCCAAATTGCATTTGTTCACCCTCTACCCTGCAATGCTATCAATTCACCTCTATACCATTGCCAATTATTTGTACTGAGGTATTCATTTTCAAAAAGCACATATATTTAGATCCTCAGATTCCCTGTTGGAGCAAGATCTCTCTGGCTATGTGTGGGAGTTGCTTCCACATTTAGCTACCTGATTTTAGAAATGTCTTAACCTGAGGAGAGAACAAAAAGCTTTATTTTGAGTCACTGGAGATTCTAATTTTGTAACAAATACTGAAAATTTGTTTCAAGATAAAAAAACTTAGCTACCAAAACTGGTATCTATTCTATTAATATATTATTGACAGGTGTATCTTCTTAGTGAGGTGAACTGTTGCCTGCCTGCCTTTACAAATCAGTGTGTATGTAAATCAAGCCTTACAACCAGCTTTGAGATTGGACTATAGTATCCATTGTTATATCAGTCTCCATTTTACACATAAACTAGCGTTCCCCGATAAGCTGCTTTTGGCATTTAACAACCCCATCCAAAATACTATGTAACTTTAGCTTCTCTAAATTATTATCAAATACATCATATTCTGTAAATTGGTAGGCCTTATTTAAAAACTTGATCTTTCCCTTTCAAATGAAGCAATTGATTTCCAGTTTTTCATGTTCTTATTCACCTGAATAATTCACTCTTAATTATTTAAGTATTATGATGAATGCAAACAAATTACTTGTAGTGGGGAAAAAGTTCAAATGCTTTTCCCATCACATTTATTGATGTAGTCCAATCAAATTCATGTGAGCAAGACTGGACTGTGGCATGCACAACATAGCTGATCAATAGGGCTTCAATAACATCGGCTCTGTGGATGAATTGTTGCAAGGCTGGAACCAAAGTGAGTATTTTCCACATGGCTGTTCATTGTTTGCTTAAGTAATGTTTCAGGGATTTTTTTAACATCCATTTCTTCAATTCACATGTTGCTCTTTTTTGGCTAAGCTTTTTAGCTTTGTTTTTTTGATATTCAAGATTCTTTGAAGGGGTGTCCCAGGTTAGCAATGGCTAGGGCAAGCCACAACCCAGAGACAGATTTTTTGCTTCTACCACCCCCCTCGAAAAAAATAGAAGGGGAGCAAGGAAGAAAGGCTCAACAGTTGGGAATTAAAACTATAACAAATTTAATGGCACAGGGAAAGGGAGTAACAGGTGGGGAAAAAGGGGAATATATATATATACAAATATATACAACTCAACTCTGACGACCAACGATACAAGCTCCATGAAAAGTCCTTCGCTGCAAAGCCGATGGGGGTGAAAGAGATTCCAAACCCCAGCACCCAATGCAGTCGGATGCCACAGAGCACGTGGTGAGCTGGTAACAAAAGGCTGGGCCTCCTCCTCCGGACTGGCTCCATGTGGCGACAGGCAGGAAAGGGAGTGCGGGACAGAGAAACCGAGAGAGAGCGGAAGAGGAAGAGACCGGAAGAGACCGAAGAGGGACAAGCTTTCTGTCCTCCTGGCTTTATAGAGCTTGGCAGGAAATGGGAGGGAATACTGATACCTGATATCCCAGACCCCTTTTCACAACAGGGTCCTAAACTCCACCCCTCCCTCATTGGGTCCTTGCAGCAAAAGCCATAAGAATTTTGCCTGCCCCCTCAAACTATAACAAGGAGATACAAAATTACTTTATCTATTAGGCTATACATTTTCATTGATCGGCCAAGAAACTTGGATTTTGAAGTAGCCAAAGGAGGGTTCTTCTGTAATTTCTTTATCACAATGGTAAAATAAATGAAATTTTTTAAAATATTGAATGTTTACTGTCAAAAACATTGTGCATACAAAGTTACATACAAATCAACAAGAAGTTCTTATTTTCATTCATCCAAGCTGTATATGTAACTTTGTGAAAGACTCTGCCTCACTCAGGTTAACACTTAAGCCTGCCAATGGCGGAATTTCCAGCAAGCTGTCCACAGCTATGAACTTACTCAAATACACTATGAACCCAGCGCAAATACATCACTGACATAGTGATGAACTAGTTACTCCTGGGAGAGTGAAAGAGCCTACACAAACATATCCTTACCTGATATCTGATTGAATTAATAAACTTAGCCGTTAATCATCTGTTACACTTTACAGGTACACTGTTAATTATCTGATTATATATATCCAAAAGAGGTGTTGTTCCACCACGTTATATTTCTATATTATCACATAAGGACATTTTTATACATTGCACGAGTATAAGGTAATTCCTATTTGCCCATAAATTGTTAGCAATTCAGATGTATAAAAAATATTTATAGATGCAACTGATACTTCTTGAAAGCTTTCTGCAGCTGACAAATTCCTAGCTACTGAATGCAAGTAATTTCCATATTTGGTTCGATTTGCATTGCAGCTGACTTTTCAGTGAGTGAGTCCTTACATTAATATTAAATGTTAAACTTTCTGGATGTTTTTTAAAGATTATTTTTAATAATCAATATTCAACTATAAGTACTTAATTTTATTACCTAGCAATTAAATTAACAATAAAGGCTTAATAATTTCAACCATCTGGTCCTCTGAATAATAATAAAATTAATTATTTTTTCTTTATTAGAAATATTAGATTAGGAACCACTAAAAGATTTGGGCTGTATTGACCTTCTTTTCAACTCATACCCACAACTTGCTCCTAGAACACCAGGTAAGGTATTTTTTGGATGCTCACTTTATTACTCTGAAACTGTAGGTGGCAAAAGTACTACCATGTAGATATGCTTCTTTGATATTTAGTAAAGCTCCTTTCTGTCAAATGGGACAACAAATGACCGATTCACTTAGATCTGAAGTGGTCCTCCCCTCATTTTTTTTTCCAGTTAATACTGGAAATTCTGTGATATTAAGTTATGTGAGACTTTTTTCAGCTGAAACATGAGGAAAAAAGTAACAGTCACTGAAACTGCAAAAAGCAGAGTGCAGTGACTGCCAAAAAAGTTGTGTATAGTGTAGGCTGGCTGGAACATAAAGTCTGTTTACAGGCCAATGGAGATGAGACTCTTAGCTGCTGGAAAGCAGAATTAAGTCTACACAAAGATATTCTCATCCAAGTCTTACTGAATTACCAGATGTATCTCTTTATCTTCTACTATTGTTTACAAAAATATTATGAGATATCACATTTTTATGATTGTATAAATTCATGACATAAATTATTTTATAAGTGCTTAAATATATAAAAATTGGCTCTCATGTGTGTATATCTGTATCAATGTCTGTATCTAGCAAAGGTCATGTACTTTACCTAAGCCTAGACCTCAGTCCTATTATTAATAGGACTGGGATAAAACAATATTTGTTGTTACTGGTGGTTTAGCTAAGCAAAGAGAACTGAGAGGGGAAGAAACCTCTCAGGATATAGGTACAGAACCAAAATGTTTGTATTTATTTCAATCCAAGAAACCCTGATATGTTTGAGATAAACCAGAGAACACATCTTAATAGCAGATAAGACAGGAAAGCTTTAGCATCAGCTCTCTGAGGCAGGAGCCAGTCATGACAATACACATATTTCTGTGTTATTAGTTCCTATATTTACTGAAGAAGGAAATTTAAAAAAAAAAAAAAGCTTGACATCTAAATAAGTCCTGTTGAAGCTGGGTGTTCAGTTCCCTTACACTCTACTGGAAATTCTACCCACAAAAATATTCTCGTATAATCACCCTAACTTTATACTATAAAAATAAGATAATACATTAAATTCTCACACTGATGGTAGTTAGTAATATTATTTTTCTCTTTCTGTAGTACATCTGTTCTCCTGATTGTTCTTAAAAATAAAAGAAATCATAGATTTAAAAAGGACTGTCATGACATAGAAAACAATTGATGAAGCAGGGGCATGAGCTGCTTACAAATGCAGCTAAAAATCCAGAAAAAAACAGAGATACTGTTTGGTAGAAACCACTCCTTGCATTTCATTTTCAAACAAAACCAGTGAATCAGTGTGGCTGAACTGTCAGGTTTTAATTGCTCCAAAAGTCTAATGACAAAGGGGTAAAAGTGCCAGAAATTCACATGATTTATTATCTTCCTACACTTCAGTTTCAAGCAAATGTACAATCCCAAAGGGATCCTCAACCATTTCCTGACAGCCCCTCAGCATTGAATTAATACACAAGGAAAAAGAAAATTTAATGTAGAGTGTCAGAACTGATTAATGGAAGTCATGTCAGCTGTCAGTCCTCTGCAAACTAATTAGGCAAAGCACTCAAGAAAATTCAGTGCTGCATATGACGGTTGCCAGAAACTTTAAAGGGAATAATAAAAATAACAGTAAATGATTAATAATTTTAAAAAAAGACATTTTTCCTTCAATGTTTCATATGTATTTATCGGACCAACTGATTTCTCAAAGAAACTAGGACATTGGTCCTATAAATTAATTCTAAGGATTTTTGTTTGAGTTTTCTAACCCCTGGAGTAACTTTTTACTTCAAGGTTTTTGGGTTTTCTTCTTTAACAGAGTTCTAAACCACTACTGAGTAAATAACTCAAAAAATTCTAGGTTAAAATAAACTCATTCACAGTATAAGAATTTATGTTGGAATAAATTTATTCATTCTAATACACGCAGGACTACTGAAGACTGAAATATTGCGTCTTGAAATAATCCTCCTTTAAGCATGCTCTCTAGACACTGACACATTCTTGGCTTTGAACCATGTTGGGGATGTCACGTGAGAGGACATAATATGCCAAGGGAAAACCATGTAAATGCTTCATATAGGAAAACCTAGAACACCTTATCAAACAGTCTGAATGTTCCTACACCCAAGAACATCTACAGCTGATGCTGGGTTTTTTTTATATTGCCTGTCCCACAAAGCATCAATGAATCCTTTTCATCATTGAAGCCTTTAGTCACAATACAGGGCATTTGTGAACATTATTCTGTAAAAAATATTGGGACTTAGTTCATCCCCTCCACCTATTGAACAGTTTGAGCTATTGCACTAGTATCAAGTACTTCCACAGAGTGCCATCACCTCTATTGCAGAAAAATATGACCTTATGATAGCTTCTCTGTGGAAAACTTGTCCGTGTGAAAGTGTCAAAAGTCAGAGCTAACTCTAGCTCCTAACTGCTGAGCGGAGCTGATATATTTACTCCAACCACATTGCCTTTATTTTTTTATGTGTATTCTACATATAAACTTACATGGGACCTTTTCTGCACTACTGGACATCAAAAGTCAAGACCAGTGTATCCATACAACTTATACCCTTTTTCATGCTATGCTTTCCCAGTGAAAAATAAGTCCACGGTTTCTAGTACATATTTGGAAAAGCTATAAACATGGAGAACAGATGTCAGTGAATGAGTGGAAAATGTTCTTGTAGCTGGTTTTGTCACACCTTTTCTTCATCCTTAAATCCCAACCCCTCTTTTGTCCTTTTAATCCTTCTTCAAGAGACCACTAGGCCACCCCTCAAAGCTACAGTTTGCAAGTACATCTCCAAATTCATCAGCTTCAGGACACCTCACACTCCAGTCACTGGAGATACTACACTAGAGCAAGAGAGGCTCCAGTTAAAACTTTGTTGTCCTGGGATTTTCAAGGGAATTTCTCCCATAGAAGGGGATTGTCAGAGGCACCATTTTCCACAGGAGGAACTTAGGGGGCACATCCCTTTTGTCTGTATATATTTCAGTCCATACAGAGAGTCTGGTCCATACAGATTAGGTGTCCACTCTGTTTAGTATTCACATGTCTGAGAAAGAGCCAGGGAGGTGTTCGTTGAAGGCTTCTGCTTTGATCATGGTCTCTATGACTGAGAGGAGGAAAGTCCTACACAGTGATAATTGGGGCATATTGACAGAATAAAGCCCATGGAGTCTGATATGCTACAGTCTCAGGAAATAACAGATTCAAATTCAACTGCACACATAAAATTAAGGATCCAAGCCAGTCAGAGCCATATCCATGAGTGCTGCTATGCTGAGTTACTAAACAGCCAAGATGATAGGGGCAGCTATTTCCCAGCATGTTTTACTTTGCCTTGTAGAGGAAGAGAGAGATGCTGCATGAGCAGTGGAGAAATGTGGTATGTCATATTTCACAGTGCCACAGTTTTAAATTTTCCTCCTCTCCTATGCTTATCCTTCCACAGCAGTTCCCTGGAAAAAAGAGGAGCTGATAAATAATTGCCCCTGATACGTGCATTTAACCAGAGCACTCTGAGGACACCCACAGCCCTGAGAGATCAAATGACTTAACAGGTGCCAAAGACCTCTCCAAGAGTTTAAGCCTATGATAAATTTTGTTTCTAATTCCTCACATTTTTGTGGCCACTAATAGCTAATTCCAACCAAAATACACACTAAATAAAAACTGCCTGGTATGGCCACAAACATGTCAGCTTGAAATAATTAACCCAAACAGCAGAGCAGCTATTAGTTATAGTTCCATCTGTTGATGGATCATTCTTCATTAACATTAAATATAAAAATGTCTTGGGGTTACAGGCAGGCCCTGCCCCTCTCATTGTGTTTTTCAAATTTTGCCAGAGCTATCTGACCTCTTTATGGCTCTCCTTGGCTACCCTTTGGGTACAAAAAGCAGATCAAAACAGCACAGCAATCAGGGGTTCCTGTTTTATGATTGATTGTTTTTGAGTTTCCTGGAGAAAAATCAGGTTCATGCTTGGAACAGAGTCCCACACATCCTGCCTGCAAAGACAACTTGGCAGGCTCAAAGATCCCCTGTCTTCTCCCAGGAATCCTGTTAAAACACAAAGGCCACACTTCAGCCTTCAGCGTGCAAATTCAGCACAATGGCTCCCTTAAACCTTGTGAAAAGTTTGTATTCCTTTTGCACAGGGAGACTACCACCACCCTTAAAGCCCTCAGGTCATGCCTGTCGCTGGCAGAGGCAGCAGGAGAATGGACGTACAACTGCCATATGACTGTGCCTTGATTCTGATTTCCACAAGCAAACCCAAAGTACCACCCTAAATATCCTGCCAGACTTGCTCTTGCACATCCAGACATGCTATATTCTTCAGCCAGCACATCAGACGCTCTCAGGGTAATTAATGTCAGTGAAACTAAGCAAACACTTCACAGCAGAATGAACTCACCCAGGCAATCTACAAAGGATTAGGCAGTTGCCTGTGAATGAATATTTTTCACAGAATAATCATTCTATCTCTAATCCTCAGCCCTGTTGCTTAGGGAAAACCCATAAAATACCTTCTAAAAAATGAGCACGGGAGCTAAAATGCATAACTCTATTGGAAACAAAAAACGCTATCCAGCACAGCTAGCAGTTGTACTGCACATAATATGATCCCTCCTTCCAGTAATGCAATCAACACCCTGATAACTGTCTTTCCCTCTTTAAAAGGTATAAATATCACCTTTTTTCTTTTACCTTTTCTTTCCAAGATGGTCTACCTGCTACATAAACTAACAGAACTCCAAACAGATGTTCTCAAATTGGTTTTAGAATCATAGAATTGTAGAATCATAGAACATGTCAAGTTGGAAGGGACCCTCCAGGATCATAAAGTCCAACTCCTGCACCTTTGCAGGGATCCCCAGGAGTCACACCACGTGCCTGAGAGCATTGTCCAAACACTTCTTGAACTCAGTCAGGCTTGGTGCTGTGACCACTGCCCTGAGGAGCCTGTTCCAGTGTTCAATCACCCTCTGGGTAAAAAACCTTTTCCTGATATCTAACCTAAACCTCCCCTGATTCAGCTTCCTACTGTTACCCTGAGTCCTGTCACTGGTCACAGGAGTGAAGAGATCGGTACCTGCTCCTTCCTTTCCCCTCGTGAGGAAGCCATAGACTGCAATGAGGTCACCCCTCAGCCTCATCTTCTTCAGGCTGAATAATCCAAGTGACCTCAGCCACTCCTCATAGGTCATCCTTTCTAGGCCCTTCACTTGTGTTTCAGCTTTGAAGTCTTCTGCTTTTCTTTCACATCTCATGTTTGTCTAATTTTTCTAAATGAGAAAATAAATTGGCCTCTACAATACCAACTAGAAAGCAACACAATGAGGACCTGTAGACTTGTATCATTTTAAAGCTTTTTCAAGATCAAAACAGGATTCCTAGACTGTCAATTTGACAAAAGGGAAAGAAGGAGCATTTGCTATAAAAAAATATTTTCTGAAGCTGTAAAGTCCAGATGCAAATGAGCTCTGCAGGGATTTCATTCCTTACAAGGCTGGATACTTGTAATTATTCCACCTTATACCAGCTAGAGAGTAGGCAGTTATTTTGAAGCCGTCCATCAAGGAATTCAGTACCAGTTTTTTCTTCTCTGCTGCACTAGTGGAAAAATTTCTATCCTGACTATTTTAAAAGAAAATTGGATTCTTTACTAAATAAATTATTTCAAAAAAATGGTGAGGGTGCAGCTGCGTGCCTTGCAAGATGTCAGCTTCTACCAAAAGATCTTGCAGCTTTCCAGACAAATCCTTTCCAAGCAAGAAGTTACAAATACTCAGCCTTTTTCACAAAGGCTTGAAATTTCTTTGGTTTAAATGGTCTTGGCCATTTTAGGAAGTTGTAGCACACTGTGGAGGAGTATCTCACAAGCTGTGTACTACTGTAATTTTAATATATCTGCACAAGGCAGTGAAATGTCATAAATAACTTTTACATAGCTGACCTAAAACAAAATAAAATGAGCATGTTACAAACTGCAGATGCATTTGGCAACATGAATCTCAGTCAATATAAAAAGCTGGAGAGTGCCTAATGAGCTGTATGAGAACAAGACTTGAGGGGATATGTTAACTAACACAACATCAGCCATGACTCTGCAGTCAGGGTTGACAGAAACAAGCCAGTGGTTGTTGACCATCTGACTGCTACCCTGCTGCCTGCTGCAGGCTTGTCTTCACCCGTGTTTCTGAGCCAGAGGTCAGCGTGTAAGGTGCAGAGAGATGCAAGGCTGGCACAGCTAACAGAGCACCGGTCTCTCTCCTTCCTATGCGCAGGGAGGGTGTGGGTACCCAGCAGCCCCAGAGCCTGCTAGCCTCAATCTTCTGGCACTCTCTCCAGCTTAATAGGCATTTCTTTTCATCCTTGACGTGATAGTAATAGACCTCAAGCAGAGTTTTAATTTTATCTTCTTCCTGCTGGCCACTTAAGAAGTTTAACCCTCCTGTAACTCCTAGTGCAGCTGACTAAACCAGACCACAGTACCAAGGAAAATGTTTCTTTTCAGGCAGAATGAATAAAACACTTCTATATCTATGTTTTTAATTTTGCACCAAAAAAGCCAGTGAGATTGAAGGTCTGTGAAATTAAATAAAGGCACAAAATAATGAGTAGATTGACAGATGACAGAGGTCTGAAATACACTCAGCTGCTCTGAATTCTGCTAAGCCTTAGCTCTGGCAAAGCTGTTTACTGGGACAGGGCAGCCAACAAAGCAGGAAATGAAATGGAATTTGAGTTAATTTTATTTCATTTCATCAACTGTGGCAAATGTTCAAGTGTTCTGATGCAGAGATTCAAGCAAAGATGTTTGAAGGATGTTTATCACAGAAGGTCATCACAGAAGCCTACTATTTGCAATGACAGCTAAAGGTGGTAATATGTATCTAAATAACAAAAATCAAAAGATCCAAAGGAACAGACTAACTAAATCATTCTCTCTTGATTAGTGAGACATGACTGCCACCCCTGCATTTTATCTCCACTTATCTCAGTCTCATTTTCCTAGTCACTGGAAGAGAGGAGAATATTTCTTTCTGAAGCTATTTGCTCATTTCAATGTACAACTACAAAAATATCCATAAATAACAAAGACAAGATTTTTTTCAGACATTACTTAACAAATGTTATAATATTATGGTTTTAGTAGAAATAGGAGCAGTTTGACTCCAGAGATTACCCTATTCACTTTATTCTAGTGCATTCACCTAAACAGAGTAAACATATCTACTATCCGTAGTTCTATGATACTTCATAGGCAAGGCCTGTATAAATTGGTTCCATGGTAAATAAAATTGGAGCATTCTCACTAATACCCTGTTATCTAACTAACCTAAGTAGCTTCCCCACCAGTGCTGCAGCCATTCCAGCTGTCACTTGACTTCTTCCTGCACAGCTTCAATGGCACTCTCTGCAACCCCACAGCATTGCAACTGTAGGAAGGAGTAGCACATGTTCCTCGCCATAACTAATAAGGCCGTAAGCCCCACCTGGAGGTATAGTCAAAATGAAAATGAGACAGATCTCTGTCATGAGGCTCTGCAGTTTGATACCATCACACCCTGAGAGGCGATGCACAGGGCCTTGTATCCTTCACCTTCTGTCCACACATACGTTCTTCCTCCATATTCTCACCATCTGAGCAGAGCAGCTGCCTTTTCCAAGTCAATCTACACATTTCTTCATCCACTAGCTTTAGATCATAGAGGAACAAACATGCTGCCCCTTCTGAGAGGTTTCATGTTCAGTACATTACACACACATTGATACAGGAGCTTTATACCATCGAAAACGCAGTTCCCCTTTCAGTACAACTTACAGCATTTGTTTTATTGGTGACATGACTAAGTATCAATACATGGAAAATTATTTAAATATATTCAGATATATATTAGATATTAAATACCTGTCAGGCTTTATTCCTCATTATTTATTTGTTCATTTTATACAGGTAAAATCAGAGGAATTGAGTTAGCTAAAGTTATGGAAGAAAAGATGCAGAAAAAAATACTGCACATTTTTTTAAACAAACTGAAAACTTACATGTCTTGCAAAAGTTGTATTGGCCCTCAAATAGAATGAAATTACAACTCAGTAATAATTAATGATTTCTCTCTAATTCAAAATAGGTGTGGAAGAGACCTCCAGAAGTTGTCTAGTGCATGTCCAGACAAGATGAACAATACTCAGTGTTTCTAACCTATGTTTGCATTGAAAGGTGGTGGTGTCCAATGTCTTCTTAGTACACAGGTCCACTGCTTAACAAGCCTAATTAGGGATTATTTTTTCTGATATACAGCCAGAAACATCCTTCCTGCCATTTAAAAACCACCGCCTCTTTTCTTCATACTAGCATACATGGAGACCATTAATTCCTTTTTTTTTCTTTGTAGCCTACTCTGAATATTTGTGTTACCATGTCACCATCTCTTCTCAGCTTTCTCAACTCTTCCCTCATGAGCCACGCCTTCTGTCCTTATTGCTCTATCCTTGATCTAGTGCATTTATCCACATCAAGTCATACCTTTGGTATTCTTCAGGCAACATATCCAGTTTACCAGTTATTCTGAATTCTAAATACTGTACACCATAGTTCTTCCAGTTGCTTCCAGTTTGACATCTGAACATGAAATAAATGTACTCTTTAATAATTACACTGATGAAAGTAGTGACTGACACTGTAAAATCTGTTAGAATATAACTTGAAATATTTTCTCACTTTGACCAGGTACTTTTGGATGTATTTTGTGAGCATAGTTGCATAATCCCTTTTTTTCATGTCACAGTAATTTCATCAAGACAGGTTTTGCCTAGGGTTTCCTAGAAGAATAGGATATGATAGAGAGTCAACCAGCTTATGAAAGTCAGTTGTTTTTTTCTCCATCTTCAGAGAAAGAAATTTAGTTGATGTGACATTTTGTTTTTCAAATCTAATCTGGCTGCCATTTGTCATTTGGCTATTTTCCAGTCTTTTTTATTATTTCTTTTGTAAACATTCCAGACATTAAAGTCGAGCTGATTGGTCTGTAATTTCCTTTTTCTTTTTTACTATGTTTAAAGACAGGTAATATGTTTGTTGTTTCTGGAATGTCATCCTTTCTGAATAAGTTTACAGAATAATAGTTAATGGCTCTGACATTGTTTCTGTTTGTTCTTGAAGAACTCTTGAAGAAGTTTCAAGTCCATTCAGTGTGAAGACATTAACCTATACAAACATTCAAACATATTCTTTCACCATTCTGCTGTTGTGGGCTGTACCATCTCAAAGCTGCCTGCTTCAAAACAAATTTGGCCTCTCACCCAGTCTGGAAGCCTCTCCTGCTTAGCAGAGTAGAAGCAACGTGCATATTCAGTGGGGTCCTTCACCAAGAAATGTGCAGCTTTTACTTCCTGGAGAAATGTTAGTTTTAGAAAAAAAGGACCAACTGTTTTACCTCTTTAAAATGATCACAGGTGACCCTTGTAAGGATTGTTGTCTCATCCTCTCCTCTTTCTGTTGTTAGCAGAGACTTTCACTGGTGTTTGTTTATGTGTCTGTCTTCTCTTTCTCTATATATTCTTAACCGTGATAAAGTGATAGATTTTCTCCTTTTACCAACCCAAAATTCTTGAGCCAGCTATACACAATATTGCAGTCATGCAAGTTATTCCCTAAAGCCTCTGCTCTGCCAATTAAGTAATAATTTTAATTATGTGCTGAGATTTCTATGCACACATGTATCAATAAAGCCTTCTGTTCAGTATTTCAGTATTTTACCTGCTCTATTTTTATTATATTTTTGCATTGCCCTTGCCTGTATACCAGTGTATACACCATGCACTCATTGGTCTGTTCTAGCCCTCTAAACACCCCTAGATTATAAAACTACCCTGTAAATTTCTAAAAATTACATTTTAAATTCAACGTAACTGTTGCCATACACTTTAAAGATATGTCAGCCCAATAAGCTTTTTTGTAGTTGCTGTAAATGACAGAACATAGACTCATAGAGAAATACCAGAGAATTTTGCTTGTGCAAAATGACTGGCTTCTTGTCTGCTTTAATACAGCAGTCACCCAAAGTGTTAAACACTTTGCTGAACAGAAAGCCACACTGTTCAGAGTTGGGGGGGCAGACGCTCAGTTTCTTCTATTTCTTCCTGGCTTCCACAGTGCTAAATCAATTTACAACTGTTCCCATTCTCTTCCTAGGTCACCATTACCTTCTATGTACCCAATTTCCGGGCAGCCAGACATGAGGATTCCAAAACACAATGTGTTCTTTAGCCAGTAATCTCTTTAGTGTCTACTAGTGCCTGAATAAAAGACGATGTTGCAAGATAGGACACCGTTGTAATTCCATTTCATTTCTTTTTGTTTAATTTTTGACAAGCAATGGTTCCTAATAAAGGCATACTCTCTGCACATTTTCCCTTTTGATTTTAGCTGTAAGATTTTCACTTGAAATAAACCAGCGTTGTACCAAGGAAAATTCTGTAAGTAGTAGTTACAAATGAAACATGGAGAAATAGAGAAAACGTACAAAATACCTAGGGCCAAATTCTGCTATCAGTTCTCTTCAGTGAGGTTGGATCAGTACACCAAAAATAAGATCTGCCACCTCAGGACATGTAACAAAAAAAGGGTTATGTCAAATTGAAAAAGCTTAAACAAAAAGATGAAGGGTTTGATGTTTCTGAAATGGTATCTAAAGTGTTGAAGCCACTGGGGTTGTAGGAGTGCTAATAAGAGAACTGCAAATCAGCAGTAATGTATTACATAGGCTGCACTGCCAATATTTGTTACATGAAAATACATATTCAAGCTACTTTTATTTGTGTGTCCTCTACACTGATTCCAAATATATCTTACAAGAGGTCTCCTGTGCTTCAACCTAACAACTTTATCCTTCTCTTCTAACTCTTTGTCTTAAGACAATGTGCAAATTATAGCCTAGATTTTCATACAGCAAAATAATCTTCTTAGTTTATTCTCCACAGGGATTATTTATTCAGGCTTCTTTTCAAGGTCTTGAAACAATGTAGGCAGTAACCTTTTATTCACATCTCTTCCACCAGAAAAAATGGTGGGTTTTTTTTAACCACTGAGGTCAGTGCTGATCACAGAAAAATCCTTTTAAAGAATTAATATCATTTATTCAATTTTCAGATTCAGCAAACATGTAAGGTATTCAAATTGTGCAGTTCAATACTGATTAGTCCCTTTTAGAAAGCTCTCTAATCTGTACAGTTTTTAAGTATAATGGGATTTACTTCAACGAAGTCTAACACTAGGAAAGAAAGTACATATTGTAAATCCTATTATAGCTAAAGGGATGGGTTGCATTTCCTATTTTACTTTTTAATCCTCCCTTGGCAAGAAAAACAAATTTTCAGGTGTTTGGGTTTTTTCTTCCTTGATTGTCATTGCTACCACTTGAAACAAGGGTGAAGGCTGAAGATTTCCCTTTGAAGTGGAAAAACAGGAATCTCATGAAGTTAAGGGAAAGTGCAAATTCCTGTACCTGGGCAAGAACAACCCCAGGCACCAATACAGTCTGAGGGGCAACCAGCTGAGAAGCAGTTTTGCAGAAAAGGACCTGGGAGTCCTGGTAGGCACAAAGTTGAACGTCAACCAGCGCTGTACCCTTGCAGCAAAGAAGGTCAACAGCATCTGGGCCTGCATTAGGAGAAGCATTGCCAGCAAACTGAGGGAACTGATTCTTCTCTGCTCAGCATCTGGAGTGCTGAGTCCAACACTGGGCTCTCCAGGGGAAGAGAGACATGGTCATAGTGGAGTTGGTTCAGCAAAGGGCCAAGGAGTTGATAAAGGGCTTAGAGCATTTGACATAGAAAAGAGGCTGACAGAAAGGGGACTGTTCAGCCTGAAGAAGACTCAGAGAGATCCTATCCATCTGGATAAATACCTGATTGGGGCAGCAAAGAAGATGGAGCACAGTGACAGGACAGGAGCCAATGGGCACAAAACAAAAGAGACAAAATTCCATTTAAGCATAGAAAAAGCTATGTGAGAGTGAAACATTTGTATGGAGCTCCTGGAACAGGTCCAACGGAAAGTCACGAAGTTGGTTAAGGATCTGGAGAATCTCTCCTATGAAGCAAGGCTGAGGGAGCTGGGCCTAATCAGCCTCAAGAAGAAGGGACTGAGAACGGACCTTATTAATATGTATAAATTCCTAAAGTGTGGGTCTCAAGAGGATGGAGCCAGGCTTTTTCTGGTAGTCCCAATCAATAGAACAGGCAGAAATTGAATCACAGGAAGCTCCACCTGAACATGAGGAAGAACTTATTTACTGTACGAGTTACCATACGCCGGAACAGGTTGCCCAGAGGGGCTGTGGAGTCTCCCTCTCTGGAGATATTCAAGAACCATCTGGATGCAGAACTGTGCCATGTGCTCTAGGATGACCCTGCTTGGGAAGGGAGGTTGGACCAGATGACCTCAGTTGCCCCTTGAATCAGGCTTGCTCTAAAGCCAACACTTCTCTGGTGCTGATCATGTCACCTTGCAAGTCACTCTTAAATTGTTGAAGACATAGGTTAACCTTAACATAAAAGCTCTAATGTCAGGTCCATGGTGGTAGGCCCTCTACAGAGGTTTAAAAAGGGAGATCTTGCTCTATACTGAGCGTGTAATAGAAAGAAGTGAATAGAAGAAAGGAGGTAAGACAAGACAAAAGTAGACATAATTAGTATAAAGAAAAGAAATAAACTGTGCTGAACTGTGACTTCCTCTGCAGACACCTCTTCCAGCCTTTATTATTGGATCCTGCACAGGAATGATAAAACCAAATAATCCTGTCAGCATCTTCACATGGGAAACCATTCCAGTAAATTCTAAGGAATCAGCTTAATAGCACACACATTCTCCACTGAGGATTATAACCTCCCCTTGCAAAGGGAATGAACTCTCTCTAGTTGTTTTTTCCATGCCTAATTATTACATTCTGTATGTCTGTGATCCATTAAAGTATAATAGCCCTAGAGAGGAAGCTGATATGTATATATATATATGCATGACAGAATGTGTATGTACACACACACACACGTATATATGTGCACACAGTTCAGACATTCACACATATAAAGAAATACTACTTTTTATGGTACATATTATACAATATTGTATACTGTATTGGTATCCCAATAGTGCCAATAGGAAAGCTAGTGTTTTGCAAGTTGTATTTATCTACTTTTTATATTAGAACCAGAGAGCCCATGGGAATGTATTTGGTACCATTTATATTGCAGTCCTCAATGAAGTACTTACTTACGTTTTCCAAAATTAGCACATGCAGTTTGGAATATTAATTCCTGCTCGGTAAATAAAAATCACTGAATTAAAGGCTGTGTTATTGTCGCTATTTAGGAATTCGTTTCACGTATAATGTAGGAAAAATACAGTGCAAAAGAGAGCAGGGTGAGATGAGAAGAAACAGTATTCCCTATGGCACTATTCTGTTCTATTTCTGTTGAAGTTTCCCCTGTATTTGTATTCTCCATATGTAGCTCCCCACTGATTATCTACCTGGCTTTGGCTAATTGTAACATTAGTACAATAGAGTGCTTTACTTTCTGTGTGGCAGTTGAGGATTACTTTAAAACAGTTTTTAACCAATGACTCATTTCTGAGTGGGCTTCACAATGAGTGGGCTCTGTCAGGAAAGGAGAAGGTGTCACCGTCTTTGAAAAGATCATCTTATCAGCCTTGGACTCTTTGAATACCAACATGACTGGCAAAGGCAGAACGACTTGTGAGCTTGGTGGTTTAATGCCTCTCCCTGCAGCAAAAATGTGAGTTGCTAATACAGCAGGAATTATTCTTCTTTTGCAATGATACCGGCATAATTTTGAGTGACAAGTGGAAACGATAATACTGTTACAAATCTCTCTGGGATATTTAATGTCACTAATCAGAAAATAGTATTCAATAGCTGTTGCATTCCTAAAGTACTCTTCGCTGTTTACCCCAAGAGCAGCTGTCATTAGCTCTTGTTAGCAGAAAGCCTACACAGAGGCTAAGGCAGCCATGGTCATGCTCAGTCTGATCTCTCTACTGACAGTCCCAGAGTTGTGTGCATGCTGAGCACACACTACTCTTCTCACCTCTTCCCTTAGTATACTATTAACCACCCAGCTTCACTGAACAGAACTATTTTTTAGTAGATAAGTATTATCAAAGGGCCAGATGTTTTACAACCGCATTGGGGATGGGGTTGTTCCTGTGCACTGCACCGGCACACGGGCTACTGTTTTCCTTGCATGTCCCACATCGCAACAGGAGGCAATGACAAACACTGAAATGTAACAACATAAAACAAGCAAATAAAGCGTCAGTAGAAATCCTACATCGCACAAGACAACATGCTTACGTTTGTAACTTGTATAGTTTTAGATATAATAGAGGAAACCCCCTATGTGATTAGCACTGCAAACCTCTGATGTGATTAGCATTTTATATATGAGTAGAAGCATGTTTGACAAATGAAATAATTTAATAGGTTCTTGAAAAAACATGGGAATTTGCTGTGAGCCAGACTGAAACATTTTACGATAATCTTTATGATTGTTTTTATATATGCTGTTCTCTAAGTACCATTCAAGATTTAACTCTGTCTTAATTTTAAATTCTTTATTTCAAGGGAGGCGAGTGACCACCCTACAGAAAGAAAATAAAATAAAATCCCAGTTACTGCTTTGCGATATATGCCTTTAACCCCACAACATTCTTCCTCACAAAAAATTTCAAGAATATAGCTGTGTTCATAATTTGATACCAGTTTTCTTAAGATACACTTTTTACACAACATTCCAATAAAATTGAATTATATTTTCTTGCAATGTCATCAGTATGACCTCCTCTACTGTTTGGGAATGGTTTAAGCAGTAAGTAATTAGGTATTATTGGGTCCCCTCTCTCCCTTTCTACTACTGAGAGGAAAACTGTTCTTAAGTAGCTAAGTACAACAGAGGTTATGAACAGAAAAGGCATTTGGGAATAACTGGTATGGCTGCTCTGACAGATGTTCATATGCTACAATGTTGTCTGCAAATTCATTATGTTCTAGCTGTCCATGCACATGAATGCATCCTAGGCTCTAAAAAAACCTGTGGTTAGCTTTGTGTGCGAAAATTTGTTGTTTCTTTTTTGTTGGTTTGTTGGGGTTTTTTTCCCTACAACTACTATCAGAGATTTTCCTGTTTGCCATAACAAGCCTCTTAATCAGTCTGGCATGCTGCCTGGCTGAGACTGTTTGGAACGTATGGGACACCCACGGATCAAGCAGATCTCTTTATGGCTGTCACCTGAGTGATTAATCATGTGGAGTGGTCATTTGGTGAGACTGGGAAGTTTTTCATGATTGATGGATCTGGGCCAGGTTGGAGGAAGCAGAAGCTGAGAAGGAACCAGATATGATTTATTTGAAATCGCACATTATGGGTTAGGAGATTATGATGCTAGCAACAAATTCCTCCTTCTTCTCAAGCATTTGCTAGCATTTCTGCATCAGGAGAAAGAGCAGTGAATGGCAAGTTGCCACTGGTTTATAGATATGGCCTCTAACCTTCCTTATGAGGAGGGAAACTTTCATAAGCCTGTATGTGGCACTTGTACCAGTGCTACAGTACAGGAATAGATCAGCAAAGAAACCATACCTGTATGTAAGTACACACTCTCCTCTACACAGATTGGTTAGCCCAGAGTATTACTTGTCTCTGGCTAACCAGTTGTAAAGCCAATTGTCACAGTGAAGGTTTGTAATGCTTGCCTGCCATGAAGGGACATCCAACAGCAGAGAACTGAGAGACCACTCAGATCTGCCTTTGGCACCTGGGAAGCAGTGGTGGAGTGCACACTCAGAGAATGCCAGGACATTGTCCCACAGTCACCTCAAAGCCTGTATGGCAAAACCAGCGTGTTTGACCACTCTGTGGCACCCTACGTGGTTGGTGCCCATGGAGCTGCAAATTGCTGCATGAAGCAGAGTGCAAGAGGGCACTGATAGATTGGCTGGTCCAGTCACATGTACACATAAAACAACCACAGAGGCAATATAAGGAGGAGAAAGGAAGGATTAGGAAAATAAGACGTTGAACATTCAAAGCCATGCTAATTGTCATGCCTAATCACCCACAAACTCCTAAGCTATTTTGCAGGTTGTGTCTCTCCATCACCAAGGGCTGAGCCTGTGCTGCTGTTCACTGCTCAGAGCCCTGTCTTTGATATTACCCCTACCAATTCTGCACATAATTTTTCTAATGTATCTACAGCACATCTATGCTCATCACCACTATAAGCACGTACTCCTGATGTTCCTGGCCTGACTCTCCTCTCATTTTTCATGTCTAAATGCAGCCTTTTAATTCCATCCAGTAAATCTTCCTCCTCCCACCTTGAGACAATTTTGGCTTTTAACACATTTCTTTCCTCAGAGGGTTTTTCCTCTGAAACAAATTCTATTACCCCTGACCAAGCAACAGTCCATAATTTCACACTGACTGGCCATATAACAGCCAATCCCCTCCCCTCCCAGCTCCCACATCATGGATTTCCTCAAAAACAGAAAAAAAGGATGATGGGCAGGAAAACTGAGTCTGGTTCCCTTTAATCTAAGCCTTCTGTGAGTAAGAGTGCTCCTACAACATAGTGAGGGAAAGCTAGTTTTCAAGTCTTTCTGTATTCACCTCTTTCTGCAAACAGCAGCATGCCAGACGAATAACAGCTGAGGTGAGTATATATCCAATAGCTGAGTAGTCAAATAAGTAAATAAGACAGATGCTTGAAAACATCTGTCTGTCACTGCAAACAAATCCTAGCCACAGAAGGTCAGCTCCCCCTCATGCCTAGACACTGTCCGTGCCTTCCTCTGTAGTGATTTAGGACTCTGCTCATCAAACTGATCAGCTTTCTCATCTCGGCACCAGTCTTTTCCCTGGGAATTCTGGATGGCAAAGTTAGGCAGAGAATTCACCCAGGAGCAGGACAGCTAAACGCCTTTAAGGATCTAGCCTTGAAGATCAATAACAAACTTGGCTGCAGGGAAAGGAATTGTACTTGTAACCTTGATTTCAGAGAAAATGAAGACATTTTCATGTAAATCAGCATACAACTGATCTAACATATATTGTATTTGGGGAACAAAAGTGACAGGCATACATCAGCAGCTGTCATGCTCTTATTTTCAACCTTCCTTCCCCATGCCCTTTCCCCAAAGAGCTTCACTCCACTAACCACTATGCAATGTCAGAACTGTTTAAAACTGCATCTCCTGAATATAACAAGTAGATACATGAAAAGTCATCCTTAGTGGATATTATCTTCTTTGTTGCAGCTTGTATTTGTGAAAAATTCTCAGCTTTTAAGCTCTGTGCAGATTCTGTGATCTGGATGCATAGGAGAGATGGTAATGGTCAACTTCTCTGTTTGTTGCTTTTATGAAAAGGTTCTAGTGCTTATTGAACTGATGAAGACCGGTTGCCTATGTTTTTTTATCTTGTGGTTGACTGCAAAACCTAATTAAAGCTTCTCCCAGGGAAGGGGCACTGATAATAGGTCTCCCCAGAGTGGGTTCTCTAATACATGAGCTCACACTTCAGCCTTTCCTTTAGCCAAGGCACTTCAAGAGCCTCCAATCTATCTGGGTGCCTATTTCCACAAAACTTATAAGAAAATGATTATATTTTAATTAATTAATCTTTAATTCATTCAACAAAATCAAAAGTTATTGCTGGCAACAGAGAAGCACAATGTGATTATACAAGGGACTGGGCTAAAAACCACCACAGGACTTCCCCCTGCCCTCTCTCTCATGCACATACACACATGCAAAGAGGGAAAAAACTGTAAAAATGTCTTAACATATGTGAGGGGAGAAATGAACCATGATAGAGCAGGGTCGCCCCATCTATACTCGTGCCCCTGGGCTGCAAATGATCTCTGAAGATCTTTGTACCGACCCACAGGCTGGTGGGAATTGCTTCTGCAGCTTCTTCCCACCCACTGACTTCCTCCCTGCTGTCCTTGAGTGAGGATAGCATCTCCACTCCAAACAAGACTTCCACTGCAACTATTGCTGGGGCAACTTCAGCTGCTACCAGCAGAATCGAGCCCTCAAGGCCAGATCCACCAAGGGGTCTTCCCGTCAGTAAAAATATACTGTGACCTGGGAAAGAAAAAGAGCATCCTAGAAAGCTTCACTTTATCTTCCCTTGTTTCTTGCCAATCTGTGTCATTGCAGTTTTGTGTGTACGTACAGAGAAGTGGAATTATTTCTTTTAACTAAATCCCTTCTTTTTTTCCCTGTAAAAATAGGTCAAGCACAAATCTAAAGGGTGTTCCTTCAGTACATTTTCTGCCACAAATCTAGCTGGTGTTTCACTGTCTGTTGCTACAGTGTCTACTAATATATCCAATCTCTTTATCGCATGGAATTTCATTACAGTCCCATTAGTAATTACTCACAAGTTTTAGAGTGCTGTCTCCATCCAGTGGTGAAACGTTTAAAATGCTGCTTTCCTAGAGTTTCAGCTTTTCAGACTTTTAGCAAAACATGAAATACATTATGCCCTGATTTTAAATTGTACAACTAGTAACTGGATAACAACATTGAAAGACCATATATGAGATCTAAAAATGACAGTTCCATCTGTAACAAAATGTGATATTTTTTATCATAAAAGTCACAACAGCAAATGCTGTGTGTTTTAATTCTTACTCTCCTTCATTTTCTACTTTCACCTTGGAAGCTGATATTCTTCTGCCAATATAACTGTGTCTGGAGACAAGAAAGTGGGATCTCACCCACCTCCTTCTCCTGCTCCTCCTCCAGTTTAATACAGCTACATCGATAACCTCTGCTTTGCTAATGTAAGAGAAGAGCGCTTCTGGCAGTTCACATTTTTCAGATGTGGCAGCAGCAGACCTCCACTATGGAGCATGCAGGGTTAGACGAACAACCGTGGCTTCACCAGCAGAGACTCAGTAATTAGTTAAGCTCCTGCTTTGTTGCCTTTCTTATGCCATGTTGATTTTAGCTGCCACAGACAGAAAAGAACAAAACGCAGACATTGTCAGCTCTCAGTATCCAAAGGCATGCCAGGTTTATTCCTCACTGCAGCAGCTTGTGTTTAAGTCTTTCAGAAACAGGATGCCCCAGCTTGACTCTTACCTTGCCCTCCAGGAATACATTCTTGCTTTCCCTTCTCTTTATTTTTGGCGTGGCCTCAGCAAACATTTGGTCTCAGATTCTCCTTGCAGAGAAGAGAAAAAACGATGCTGCCTCAGTAGGGCAACAGCAACTTTATCAAAAGATGGTGTGAAAGGCTAATTCAGACAATAAATGGCCTGTACCAGGCTCTCAGCAATGTTACACTGACCTGCTTTTTGTTTGGTTTTGTTTTCCCTATTTGCTTTCAAGTATGCCAAGGTCTGGCTGATCTCCAGAAACCAGGATCAGAAAAACAATGCTACTCCATTTTTAAGCCATCTCCTTGGACTACCCTCAAGGCAGCGCTGGCACAGTTCAGGCTGGGTGTCTTTGTATTCTGAGGATGCTGAAGAAGCCTGTGCAGATGCACTGTATGTTCTGTGTGTGCCTGAAGCTGCAGTATGGGATTGGGAAGAAATAAATTTTTCAATGTTACTGTTACCAAAATCAGGGATAAAACTCCTTAACATCAATGTAGCATTAAGAAGCAGGCTTCTTAATGAAGACTTCATTACAGCCGGATGCACGGGGGATATCTCCAACTAACGTGCATGCCATATGGTGTCTTGGTTTGAGCTTATATAGTTCTGTTACATACATATACATTAGATTTCTTGGAATAGTTATACATGTTCATTCTGTTTCCTGAAACTAATTAACATATTTGCATATTGATTACAAATACAGCCTAAGTCTCTGAGTGGCTTCCATGGGGTCTTCTGGCTGCCAATGAAGAAGTGTCTCTTGGTATCTTCCATAGTTGCTCATTGAATTAACATTAGTCTTCCATGATGTGCCCATCACAGTGGTGTTGTTATGTGGCACCCCTATCCGGAGATACCCATCACAGTGATGAGATTTACATCTTTGACTAGATTCTTGCATAAGGACCCTTTCACACTGGCTCCCTCTGTCCTTGATAGATCATTTAACTCCTTCATAGGTTAGTATCATTACCTTTCAGCTTTTAAAATCCATGTATTGTCTCTTGCTTTTTGGAGATATCATAGCTCTGAAGATGATAAAAACAGTTGGCAGTAAAGCTGTGCCTGAGACATTTGAAGAGTTTGCTGCTGAATGTTCAATTGCAGTTCCCATTGGCTGCCAGGTCATATCCTTGATTCCAGAAAGTTTTTTAATTAGTCCTGCCAGAAAGTTCAGAGGTGTTTGGACTGCCTCCTGGTTTTGGATCTGTTCCTAGGTTACAGCCTTAGCAAACTTCATTCAAATGGTCTTTCTAAAATGAACAGGATTGGCAAGCTGCTAGGAGTACAGGAAGTTATGTATGAAAATATGCTGAGAATCTAGATTTAATCTCTCATTAGGCTGTAGTGCAAATCTGGAAATACTGAAGATAATCCTCCTTTCATTGCTGAAGTGCTAGGGAGAGCTATTAATGTTTATAGAAAATAGGAAATGTAGCTTCCTTGGGAAAAGCATTAGTTTACAATAAAGCTAACAAGTAAAAAAATCTTCCTCTTTATTTCACAAAGATTTCTTTAAAACAGATAATCCAGTTCTTTGAAAAGACATGACATTTTGGAAAAATTTTCTTCAAGTCTCTGGGACTTTTCCATATCTCTTCCTGGCCAGCTGTACACCCACGTACAACACCTCCCACTCTGAGGCTCCATTGTCAAGGAAAGCATTTAGGCTGGAATTGGCTGTTTTTTCTGGCTCTTTGAGGAAGAGAGTAGATGCTGAAGACCATCTGTATATCTTAAACAGCCAGATGGGGGCACCTGAGAGCAGTCACTGCTGCTCAAAAGTTTTGGAAGTCCAGAAACAGCACTACTGGACAAACCTGCACCTAGACAGGGGATCCTGTCCTTACTGCTATTTAGGTGAACCCCACGTGAGCTGTACTGCCTAAAAAGTTGTTTCTTTTTTCATTAAAAGACAAACAGAAAAGAGACAAAATTACTTTCATTACCATTCAAAGAGAAAAGTATGGTACTAAGGAGGTGGTTTAACTGTTAGTTAATCTGAGAGCTACCAGAAAGTACAGGCAGAACGTGACTCCTTCCTGAACAGTTTTTATTCAGTGGGGCCATGATGTCAGGCTCTAGCCCCCCCTCATCACGTTTGCTGCCACCTTCACCTCCATTATTCATCTTCTTTAACAGATGCATTCTCCTAAAAACTTACTGCAAGGAGATACTTGTCATCACCTACCTGCATTTTCAGAGAATTACAGTGTTCATAGACGTATACAATCCCATTGATGAGACAGATGCTGACTATGATATTCAGCTGATTTATCAATTCCCAGCCTTGCTCCCTGTGACTTACAAATCTTCTGGCCCCATCAGCCTGCAATGACCTAAAATTTCTCCACCACACTTTACACAGAAGTAACTCCAGCAAATTTACAATGCCTTTGAGAAAAGGCCCTGAACTGCCCAAATTCTCATATAAATCATTCATTTAAAACCTCTAGTATATGGAATTACTCATGTACCCTTTGCCCAAGGAAGAAAAATCAGATCATAGAAGTCTTTTCATGGAAAGCTTCCTCTGTCTGTTAAACTAAAACAAGCCAAGGCAGCCATCACCTATTTCTTCCTTCTGATGGAAGTTTCCAGACTCCCACAGTTACTTACAGTGCTATGACCAACCTTGCTGTGCTTTTCTTATATTGTACCAGTCGTCTTCTGAGTAACCAGAAGAACTAGCAGTCACCACGAATCACTGGATCCTTGCCTAATTTTGTTTCCCAGTCATCTCTCTTGCTTATTCTTGTAAATAGCTCCAGACTCAAGGATAAGTAGAGCTGAAGAGTTTACATACCTATTCCCAGCATGCAGAGGCTGGTGACCATCAGTCTTTCCATCAAACCTCCCAATCTCTGCTAGGGAGCTCCTCTAGAAGCCATTGTTGATTCCTCCCCTAGTCCAGATTATGACTTTGAGGCTGAGCCTCTTAAAAAGACAATAAAGAGCAGGCAATAGCAACCCTGAATGAACTTCCAAAGGATTCCTCCCTTGCAGCTGGCTGCTTATCTAAAGCAAAGTTTGCTGTCTGTCTTCCAGGTCTGTACTGTGGTCACTGTGCTGTTCTGTGCTGAGTAAAAATATTCTAAGCCCTTTCAGTATATCATTAGCTACAGGGTTGGTAAACATCGACTTCCCTCCTATGCCCAGAGGATTAACTTCTTAGAATTGCAGCTTGTGATAAATAACTGCAACTTTAGGGGAAAAAATATCTATTCTCAGAAATCCTTCCTGATGCGGCATTATTGCACTGAGAGCTGGGATTTCTCCACTCCTGTTCCAGCATTCCCAGGTTAGGACATAACCATGGCTACTCTCTCAAAACAAACACTAATTCTGGACAGCAAGGAGGACAGGACACCCTTTGATGCATTCCACATATCTCACAGCTGTGCATGGCTGTATCTGTGCTTACAGTTCTGCATCACTGAGATACAGGCTCAGAGAGCACAGTGTTGAGCAGTAAGTGGAAGGCCTGACAGCAGCCATGCAGCAGCACAAGGTACTCTGTGTGTATAAGAGCAAGTAAAAAGAGAGGACAATCTCAGATGTTCCTGAACAATCCTCAAGCTTTATAAACCTAAACAAATAGAAGTAAAGATGATTTACAAAAGGGGATCTTAAACCGGGGTACCTTTTCTGAGCAGCTTTTTTATCCAGCTTTTCAGGGAGAATGTAATATGTATGTAATTCTAAAAGATACATATGATAAAGACTTCTGAAAGTGTCTAATACATTAACTAATGGAGAAAGATGCAGTTCATCTTAACTGCTGTCCTCTGCAAATTAGCTGAAGCCATTTTAGGTAAGTAATATTCCATTGACCAAACCTTCTCAATGTCAAATTGGCACATGATATATAAAAAATCTCTGTTAAGGATTTTCTATACTCCTGCACATACATTTTCACAGCAAACCATAAAAAAGATGAGGAATACAAATAAGACTCAATTTCTTATGCTGTTCCTTTAAATATATGCACCTTTCTTTTGTTCTGATTTAATTCCTTAATTCTCTGTTTAATTCTCATTTGTATAGTTCAGATTGTATAATTTATGGTTAGCCATTGACTTTATAATCTAGCTCTCAGAAGAGCAGGCATGGTAAGTAGTCCAGGTCATAAGAAATTACCAATATGGGTGAAAAGAGAATAAGACTAAAGTTCTTAAATCTAATGAAAAATAACATTAAGTGTGCAGTCAGGATTTGCCCTGAAAAATCGCAGTACTGAAAGAGAATTAGGAGTGACAGAAGGCAGAACTGAAGCCTGAATTCATATGATGAGACTGTAAGAAATTACTTTTAGAACTGTATCTGCACAAAGAGCATCACATCAAGCTGAGCACGAATGCATCTGCAAGATTACATTTGCTAGAAGACATACTAACAAGCTGGAAGGTGATCACATAGAGCAACAGAACGATTAACAAACTTAAATGTAGTAGGGGATTTAAAGAGTCTTAAAACATCAGAATGGCTGCATTAGCTCAAACCAAAGGTCCTTCAAGACTCGTATTCTGTCTCCAACTGCTTCAACATGTGAACACCTAGGAAGGTTAGCACAGGGTAAGCACATTTAGTATTTTTCCCTTCTGCTCTCCCCAACTCCAATTATTTTCTGCTCAGAAAAATTCCTGAGCTTGAAGAGGTTTATCTGTTAATTAAACCCCAGCATAAAACTCCTCCACAATTTGCCCAGTTTCACCTTGAATTTGTTTCATAGTCTTGTCACCACCCTATTCTTTGCAAGTTCTATGCATCTACTCTCTCTCGCATGAACTGCTTATTTTCTTTATTTTCTTGGAACGGACAGGTACTTGTAGTCCAAAAGACAGTGAACAGTCAATCCCTACCCACTATCTCATTACAACTGATGATTCTGCAGGTCTCTGCATAGCCACCTCTTTTCAAGGCTGAAGAATGCTAATCTGCTCAGTGAATCCTCCCATGGAAGCCCCTCCATCTAATTATCCTTACTGCCATTTTCTAAATCCTTTCCAGTTCTAACAGAGTGTCTTGAATCAAGAGGATCAAAACTGACCACCATAGTCAGGCAGGTAAATCATGGATTTATATGGTGATGTAACTATGTGCTTCTTTGTTGTTTACTCCTTTCTAAAATCAGTTTTGCTTTGCTCATTGTTCCTAAGCATAGAGCTGATGTTTTCCTGGACCTGCTCCCTATAACTACAATAACTACACAATCTTGCTAACACTAATGATCAAATCTAGGCCCATTATTTTTCATTTTACCCCATGAACATCACTTTACAGCCATCTATTTTGAATTTCATTTGCCACTTTATTGTTCAGTCATCCAGGCTTCTCAAAAGCTGCTCAGAAACACTCATAAGAAGTGAAGCATCAGAATTACTTGCTACGTAACAAATAGAAGATAGATCTGACAGCATCATTTATGTTATTAGTTTCAGTGTATTATAAAAGATACACTTGAGAACCCTGTACAGGGAAAATATCTAACTCAAATATTTTTTCCACAATTATATGTGCCTCAAATGCCGAATCTTGCTCTTTACCCTTTCAAGATTTTAATATTGGCTTATGATCATTTTTGCTTCAAAGAGCTCTACAGATCAGTTGAACAAATATGACAGGTTTTGTTCCCTAGGACACTGCTATATTTACAGGAAGTTGCAATATTCACTGATATTACTAATTTAATTCTACAAGAAATAAGTGTGAAGAGATCACTCATATAGATGTTCTTTCACATTTTTAATGCAACAAAATTTTGTAAGCTTTTTCCCCCCTCTTACAACAGTTCTTTGTAACAGTTCCAGCAAGAAGAACTATAATCTCTACATAATGACCAGAATGTCAATGGATTTCTGAAAAAAAAAAATCAACAAACAAACAGAACAAAACAACTCCTTTCTGAGGCAGAATAATTTCCTAGTCACCATTTCTGGTACGTTTGATTGCTGGTTTTTGAGATTTGAAATGGATTAAAATCTTCAGGCATGTTCAGAGTAAACAAGCCTGTATTTCTAGAATGTGCTAAATGACATTTTCTGAACCTAATTTTTGTATTTATTAGCCTTGAAAAGGCAAATAAATGGCTTAAAAATGTATGATTTACAAAAATGCACTAAAGGATGGCTTGTTATTTATTTCACAGTGAACTACTGTTGTGTGATGCAGCATTTCTGCGGTCCTTAGGCTTCAGGGACAGCAAGTAAACAGATTTATGATATTGTTAGAATAGACTGTAGCTCTCATGAAGTGTGACAGCTGTTATTTTATAGTACTTAACTCAGTGTGAAGTGACAGTCAGACACCTACTGGAAATGGTACATACAGGTATAAATAATGTGTATCCACATGATTCCTGCAGCATGTAAATGCAATAATGTAGTCATAGTCCCTCTGTCAAATGCACTCTCCTTGGCACATCAAGACCTCTGATTGGGCAGCTGTGATGCTCTGTGACAAACCACCCATTCTCCATGCTGACCCATTCTTCATGGCATAACCACATTTTTTCAAATGTAGTCTTGTTGCATTTGCAGTTTTTCCCATCCTCATCCTTTTAATGCACAGACTGACTGAAATATTGGTAAATCTACAGAAAATAACCAGCTATGTCTTCTCCATTAAAGATCCAATGTCATGGTTTAACCTTAGATGGCATCTCAGCCCCACACAGCTGGTCCTTCATGCCCCTCCAGGTGGGATGGGGGAGAGAATCGGAATGGTAAAAGTGAGAAAACTCATGGGTTGAGATAAGGGCAGTTTAATAGGAAAAGCAAAAGACACACATGCAAGCAAAGCAAAACTAGGAATTCATTCACCACTTCCATCGGCAGGCAGGTGTTCAGCTATCTCCAGGAAAGCAGGGCTCCATCATACGTAACAGTTACTTGGGAAGACAAACGCCATCACTCCAAACATTCCCCTCCCCCCCTCAGCCTTTCTTCTTCTAGCTTTATATGCTGAGCATGATGTCATATGGTGTGGAATAGCCCTTTGGTCAGTTGGGGTCAGCTGTCTCAGGTGCATCCCCTCCCAGCCCACTCACTGATGGGATAGTGTGAGGAGCAGAAAAGTCCTTGACACTGTGTAAGCACTGCTCAGCAACAATGACAACATCCCTGTACTGTCAACACTGTTTTCAGCACAAATTCTAAACATAGCCTCATACTAGCTACTATGAAGAAAATTGACTATCTCAGCCATTCAAAAGCAGCACATTCTTCACCCCTTATCCCATACCATTTACATCATGCTCAGGAACTACACTATCCAATAAAACCTCATTAACCAACCCACATTCCCATCCTTTGATATAATACACGGATACCATTCCTCTACCTTATGGATCACCCCTATGAAACATCTTTAAAATGTTCACAAATGTCCACAAAATGTTCATTGAGTCCATTTAGTCAACAACTTTCTGCTCCATCTGTTATGGTGGTCACTCAGGACAGGAGAGGTGTTGTGTTTCATGGAGTTATTTGGCACCAAAGTCAGCTCAGGTTGGGTCACTGCTGCACTTGCACTGCTTCTTATGAGGCTTGTCCTCCAATAGTCCAGGGGTTCCTTCTATAGTAATTCCTACAGTATGTAATTCAAATCATGGTTTACAACAATTTAAAGGTATATCCATTATGTCTCCACCTCTGGTCCCTTTGAGCCAGGTCATAGGGTTTAACATTGATATGAACTTCTCCCCTTGCCCCTGCTCTGGCTTGGATTTATCCACAGACTGCAGTCCGTTAGGGGTGTACCTGCTCCAAGTGGAGCCTTATCTATGAAACACAGTCTCTCCAGGGGTATACCTGCTGTGGCATAGACTTATCCACAGCCACAGTCACTTTGTGGTACACCTGTTCCAGCATAGCCTTCTCCATGGACCACAATGCTTTTGGAGATATACCTGCTCCAACATGGCCTTACCTTACTGCATGGCTGCAGTCCCTCCAGGCTGTACCTGCTCTGTCATGGGCTTATCCACGGCCACATGCTTTGATGCTCCAGAATGACCTCATGCACAGCCACCGATGTTTCAAGGTGTAACTGTTGCATATGTACTTATCCACAGCCACAATTGCTTCGAAGTGTACCTTCTCCAGTGTGGACTTAAACTTGGGTAAGTTACCTGCTGCAGCACAGACATAACCATAACCACAGATGCTTTGAGATGTACCTGCTTTCGTGTGGTCTTATTCATGACCACAGACGTTTCAGGGTGTCCTGCTCCCTGTCCTGGTTTAACCTGGCAGGCCACTTGCACCCAGGGGAGCAGGGCAAAGAATCAGAAAGGTAAAAGTAAAGAGATTCAAGGGTTGAAACAAAAACAAATTGATAATTGAAATAAAATAAAATAGTAGTAATAATAAAATTCATAATAATAGAATATACAAAACAAGTGATGCACAGTGCAACTGCTCACCACCCATTGACCAATGCCCAGCATTTCCCTGCCTGGGACAGGGACCCAGAGGAGAGAGAAACCCCAAAATCACAATCCCAGAAGACAGAGAAACTTCTGTGCCAACCCTCATTTATATACTGAGCATGACATTGAATGATATGGAATATTCCATTGGCTGATTTAGACCCATTGCTCTGGCTATGCTCCCTCCCAGCTTCTTGTGCACCTGTGAACTAGCAAAGCATGGAAAGTTGAGATGTCCTTGAATTCTTAGCAACAACTGAAAACATCAGTGTACTAGCAATGTTCTCATACCAAATCCCACATTAAATCCAAAACACAGTGCTCTATTCTAGCTACTAAGAAGAAAATCAGCTCTATCCCAGCCAAAATCAGGACTCTCCTGTGTGGACTCATCCACAGGTCACAGTCCCTTCAACGCGAGTTCACACTGCAGTTCCAGCCTGTCTAGTACAGCAGCACAGAAACAGCACCGATGCCATGGCCATCTGCCAGCCCCGGCCTGTGGCTATTGCTGTTATCAAAATGTTCCCAGGCACAGTGGAGTAAGCTGTTAAGCAGTACAGCAAGCAGCAAAAGCAAAAAGGAGCCACTAAAGAGCACTAGACTCTAATATACAGTAATGCAAGCAAGGCCCAGGGCAAGCACAGGAGACTGCTGATTAATGACTAAACAGAAATAACAGCTATAAATTCAATCTAGCACATTCCAATCAAATCTATCATTCTCTCAAACTCTTCAAGCCCCACACTGAGCACCAAAAAGAACTCTCATGGTTTAACCCTGATAGGCAGCTCAGCCCCATGTAACCACTCCCTCACTTTCCCCTGGTAGGATGGGGGAGAGAATCAGAATGGTAAAAGTGAGAAAACTCATGGGTTGAGATAAGGACAGTTTAATAGGAAAAGCAAAAGACACACATGTAAGCAAAGCAAAACTAGGAATTCATTCACCACTTCCATCGGCAGGCAGGTGTTCAGCTATCTCCAGGAAAGCAGGGCTCCATCATATGTAACAGTTACTTGGGAAGACAAACGCCATCACTCCAAACATCCCCTTCCCTTTCTTCTTCTTCCCCAGCTTTGTATGCTGAACATGACATCATATGGTATGGGATGTCTCTTTGGTCAGTTGGGGTCAGCTGTCCCAGCTGTGTCCCCTCCCAGCTTATTGTGCATGCCCAGCTCACTCGCCGGTGGGACAGTGTGAGGGGCAGAAAAGTCCTTGACACTGTGTAAGCACTGCTCAGCGATAATGAAAATATCCCTGTATTATCAACACTGTTTTCAGCACTAATCCAATACAGCCTCATACTAGCCACTATGAAGAAAATTAACTTTATCCCAGTCAAAGCCAACCCTTCCACTTATGAAAAAAATATACTATCAACATAAAACAGGGATAATTCCTGATCCACCTCCTTCACAACAGAAGGAAGATGTTTCAATAGAAGCACTGCATATATAGGATGTGCTTTGTAGCACAGCCAAAAAACATTACTTGACGCAGCATGTTGATTTGACTCTGATTCAGGCAGAACCTGATGGAGTAGAGCTAGAACAACCTCATAAGGGCACAGCGTCAGGCACCCACAAACCTGGCCTCTCCTTATAGCTCTATCTCAGATTATTTATGTAACCCTGGGTGACCCAGGTCAGGGCTCAAATGCATGACAGAGTTATGAGCACCGAATAAATTACTGCGTGTCTAAGCAGCGATAGCTCACGGTAACTACTTGCATTCTCCTAGCCAGAGAAGGGCATGTAAGTCGATCCAAATACCTTGGATCTGAGCAGACGTAAGACAGTGCTTAGAAACAGTTAATAAAACTCAGCTGACAAGGAAATAACTTCATGAAGTGCCTTGTGTTGCTTTTGTTAGGTGTCCATAAGTGGAAATAAATCATTACTTTTAAATAAGCAAAAAGCTAACTGTGGATGTCTAACTGCTCCAGTCACTTCCTTAGAGTACCTCTTATAGAATCCTGTTTATTTATCATGTGTTAAAAGTTCTGTTTCCCTCAACAAAAAGGAATTTTATAAGAGAAAACAGCTACACTGCTCAAGTTGGTCTACACACTCACCAAGGTGGGGTTTTTTGTTTTGGTTGGGGGAAGGGGAGGTTGGACATTTGTTTTTATTTTTAAACTTCAAGATTATAATTCAAAGTGCTGATTGGATATAAATTCATTCTGTCAGGTCATAGTCAACTTTCAAATCAGCATCACGGCATCCTAACCTTGGCTTCAGAGTCTGCACCTCCCAGCAGCAATCCAGGCCAGTCGGTGTTGGTGGTACCGTTCTCCCACACCTCAGCAGGGCAGCCAGAACACAGAGACAACACAGGTCTCAACGCAGAGGCTTTCTGCCTTTCAGACTGAAACCCTTTTGCACAGGCTTTTTTTGTCTGCTTGGTCTACAGCCACAGTACCTAAACTTCAAATGATTCTCAAAAGACCAGGTAAAACTAAGTCAACTTCTTCCAAGCCCACTTCCTTCTCCCTGCCAACCCTGTCAATCCCATTTAGTGTAAATGTAGCAGTCCATATATTCCATTTCAAACACCAGTGCCACACAACCCACTTGAATCAGCTTCCATCTTGAAGAACACGGGGGGAAAAAAAAAAAGAAGACTTCACACACAAAACAATTTTCACATTTAATGTAATGGCACTCTAATTAAGTTTACAGTACTTTCATCTCCACTAGATACTATGTTTCAAAAGTATAATGGGAAAAAACAAACATGAACAAAACCACTATTTTTTTAGTAAAGTTTTAGGTACTCAGCCATTTGGAGTTACATATGCATAAATGCCTTCCAAAAATTGTTAAGAATTGTATTTTTCACCCTCACACAACAAAAAAAATAGGTTTGGCTAGGTCTTTCAACAAGATATGGAGATCAAAGATGGCACTTCAAAAACTTCTGAAGTCAGGGGTGTCATAAGGTTATATCAGGACTTCCGCTGGAGAGCCTGCCATGAAGCGAACACTATAAATAGGAAAAGAACATGCAAGAGCTCTGAATAAGTGAGTAGCACAACATGTTTTGCAAGCTTGTGTTCTGATAGCCATGGAACTGAAGACTGCTGGCTGAGTAAAGCCTGCATGAACTTCTTCAGCTGAAGTCTATTCAAAGCATACCCATCCTAGACAGTCATATGGATAGCAATACACTAGACTGCAATACTAGTGACAGGCTGTCCTTTGGATTTTATCTTGAATCAACCACCAAAACAAGTAGGCTTTGAGAAGCCATAGGAGTAATAGGAAGTATCTGTTTGGTTTTCCTATGACAAGTAAATAAGAGAACCCATATGGAAGCAGATAAAAATAGACTAAGGAGAAATCTTTTCAAGGTACTATCAGCTAGAAAACTAGCAACCCTATCATTTTATTATCAATTTCATACTTTGACTTTAAAGAGTTAAGGAAAACAGGTACACTTTGTATGAATAAGTTTGGAACATCCTTAAAGAGTGGAAGCTAACCTCGAAGCAGTCAAGGGCCATTGATATTCAGCTCAAAGCAGTATGAATTTACCACTTTTCATAAGTTACTTAAAATACATTTTTGGGGTGGTTGTGTTTCCTACAATTTACAGTGCTCATTTTAGCTTTTATTCCTCTAATTCAGGATTAGGGAATGGACTCATGTTGTAACTAGAGAAAAATACCTTTGGAGAAGCCAATGACTTTGTTCTAGTAGGAACTTTAAATATTCCTTCTCCCATGCTTAGGAACTACTCATTCTGCTCTTTCCATTTTTTTATTTTTTTTTTAATTAAGAAAATATTCACTAGACTAAGAAAGGCATTAGCATTTTATCTTTGCATCTTGCTTCTAGAGTTGCCTCCCAACTCTGAGTTCCAGCAATCATCACCCCATAAGGACATCGACTAATACTCTTAAATTTAATACTAAAGGCCACTTCCTTCCAAAGTCTTACCAGTGTGAACAGTTCTCCTCGATAGCACACAGAAATGCCCTCGAAAAAAGTTGATGTTTTTAAGAGAAGGTAATTTAGAACTTTAAGTTAATAATTTGTTCACTTGGAGGCCCATATGATATGAATCAGGCAGATAATTTGATTCATGCACAGGACTGATGAAGCATATTTTTAAAAAAATGCAGAAATCTATATGAATTACTACTTCTGGTTGAATCATATACTAATTATACAAAAGAAACTAAAAATCTCTACTTATGCAGAAAAGGGGTGGAAATAACACAAACACGCTCACTCCAGCATTCTTCCTACTATAACAATATTGCACATTCCGATAATGTTGCACAAATTACTGGCTTTTTATAAAGACCATATATGAGGTATTAGTCTATTAATAAATAAAGAACATGGAAAAGGAAAAGCACTTAATATAATGCAACAATCCATTCCAAGTATTTAGTGAATGAAAACTGAACAAGCAGTAATACGTACCCTTGAGGGGAAGGTTAGAGTTACTTAGCAAATAGGCAGCTTTAAATATCCATCCGAGAAGCAAAGGGTTAAATCTCTTGAGAAAGATTTTTAAAAACTCAAAGCTTATTTAGAACACTGCTGTTTAAGATGCTCAATTTGCTTATGCAATCAATGTGAAAGGTAAATTCTTATCTCACAATTCTAAAGGGACAGCAATATGTTGCTGACAGCAATTTTATAAAGGGAAACCAATTTAACATACTAAACCTGTATTATTAGTTAAGAAATAAACCAGAACTTGGGACTGATAGCCGTTGAAATATTCAGGGGTTTTGTTGTGGGGGGTTTTTTTGGTTGTTTGGGTTTTTTTGTTTTGTTTTGTTTTTTAAGCTCTAAATAGCTTAGACTGGTTATGGATTTTCATGGTGCCAAAATTGACACCCATTTGTACTGCCCTTATTAGCAGATTCCAGTACCACAAGGCACTAGATGAATACAATCTTAATTTTCAGTTTTACTCTGTGTTTATGCTAAGAGTTTACCTTTCAAATCACAATGCTGAAAAATTCCTGCTGACAGGTAATAAATCTGTCCGTCTAAACACAACCTATCTTTTTTTATTTAGACCCTTCCAGAAACACTAGGAATCTGTAGGCAAGCTTGAGTTCACAAGAGCACAGAGGAGTATTTAAGTTCAATAAACTGAGCTACAGAAACTACATTGCACATCTGGTAATATAATAAGCATAAAACAAGAGTGCTTTCGGTATGCTCTGCCAACCCTTGTTAGAGAGATATTTGTATTTTGGAAGAAAAAAAAAGACCTTGTGTACACACAAACTTACATACATGAATAGCCCTTAAGGGTTATTCAAATCCTAAAATCTTTTCAGCGCAATGAAAAGCTATTTGGAAATAAAAGTAAATCCTGTATCGCTCTCCTAGGTAAAGCACAATCTTAACATATTCCTTCTTGTTATTTTCCAACTTCAAAAATTGTTTTATTTTTTATTATTATATTTGCAATGCTGAACACAGTAACAAAGACCCAGGCGAGTCATACTTTGGCTGCTATTTTGTGTAAATTACCTAATTTGCACAGTAAGTCCGTATCAGGTAAAAACTTCTAGTGAAAACTTGGAAATAAGTGATTAAAAAACCCAACACTTCAAAATTAAAGTATCTCCTCTGCTGCAATCCATGCACCAGTAATTCAAATAACCCTGAATAAGCATTTATGAAAAAATTATATTATGTATTTGAAATTAAAAAATACGTATCTTGTGTTGAAGTTCAAATTTAGGGAACCTGCTTACTAAATGAAAATACATAATTTATGTCACAATATTATTTTTCTCCCATTCTAAGTAGTTACTGAGACATTTATTTCCCAAATGCATGTTGTTTCTATTCTGAAGATTAGTTTCATCTACAATTTCTTTAGAGCAGTTAAGTGTTTTTTAGAACAAACAGTCCAAAGAATTTTTTCCATGTTAGCATAAACGAAGGATTATGAAGATGTTGAAAGAAGAAGAACAGAGATGAAAAGAAAAGAAACATTACTGTCCAGAACAGTCTGTGTATGTGGTAACCATGTTTCCTCGTCTCTGAGTGACAGTCCTACAGTGCTTGCTGGATCCATGAAACCTGGTATCAGTTCGCACCGCCTGTCGGTGTGCGTTTTCAAAGTCACTAAATGAAAACATCTTTTCCATATTTTCAAACACATCATCAAACAGTCCACCTCCAAAGGAGAACTCTTGGAAAGAACGTCTTTGCCGATTGTGAGCTTCCCGATGACTTCGGAAGTGATTTTCAAAGTGCTTTTTTGACCGTGAGTTTTGACTAAAGAGGTCAAAGTCTTTGAACAGATCATCAAAGTTGAAATTAAATGACTGATGGAATGGGCTTCCATTACTTCCTTGTCCTCCGTGACGGCCAAACTGATCGTATTCTCTTCGCTTATTCTCATCTGATAATGTTTCATATGCTATTTCCATATAGAAAAAAAGTTTTAAAAGTTTATTTAAATTTTCATTGAAAAACAAAAAGAAAACCATACACAAATACAAAAAAAGAACAGCTTCCTCCCATTTAACAGGACAAATTTCAAGTAAGACTTCCATTTGACACACAAGCCCAGTCAAGCTCAACATTTGTTTAACTTTCTCCAAACCAAAATAAGCTGTTTCAACATAAACAGTTATTAATTTATAATAATATAGCTATACTATAAGAAAAATTATATCCTTAAAATTTAATATTCACATAATACAATATACCTTAACTAGTAATAAAGATTAGTGTTTATATTTGAAAGAAAATAGCAATGACATGTGGCAATCAGAATGACTGAAGGGGAGAGGATTAGTTATGGGCTCCACCTAATAAAATGAACTGTCTTCTGCATTCCTATCACAGAAACACAGTGCCATGCCTGCAAAACTACTTGCCAGCCAGCAAGTTCCAGCTACACTGCAGTTACAACTAAGCAACAAGATAAACATCAAGGAGATAAAAGAAAGGGAATCATTTTTCCCTGTGTCCAAATTTTCATTTTTTCAGAAGGTTAACAATAAACCTAAATTTTGTGATTTAGGTTTGATACATGAAATGGAATTAGGTTTGCATCCACCCTTGGTCCACAACTACAGCTACTGGTGTTCCAAGGCAGAAACTCTTGACAGGTAATATACCCATTCTGATAACATGAAGTCTTTTAAATGCTTCTATTTTCTTATTTGTCAAAGGCCTGCAACTATTCTATATGCTTCAATACTTAAGAGTTCCCAATTCCTCCTATAATAGGTGCTAACAACTGCAGTATCTAACAAGACTGTCCCTCCCTTCATTATCTTAATAACTACCTTTCTTTCAAAAGAACTCTTCTGCAGACAAGAAGGTAAAACCCAGAAATCTCTTACTAGCTTAGTTTGGAGAACTACACAAATGTACCTATGTTATAAGAGAGTTCCTGGGAAGCAGAAGTGGGAACACCCTATTATTCAGCAAGCCTTTTTCTATTCTTGATTATTTGCCTCCACCACTCTATTTTATCACAGAACACTTATGAATAGTGGACCCCAGAATAATTCTGGTTGACAGTGACCTTAGAAGGTCTCTACTATAGACTCCTGCTCAAAGTAGGGCCAGAATTACAAGATAAGTCTAAGTTACTCAGGACTTTATTCACTCATTCCTGAAAAGTCTTCAAGATTGGAGACAGCACAACCTCTCTAAGCAACCTGTTCAAACGCTGGCGAATCCTCAAGGTGAGAAAAAGATTTTTCCTTATAATCACTCTGAACCTCTTGCACCTGTTGTCTCTTGTACTCCCATCATGAACCCTGTTGTATTTTTTTTTTATAATCTCCCCATAGTTACTGGAAGGTTGCTGTTAGGTCCCCCTGAAGCCCTAATAATCCTGAACTGGATCAAAAGATAAGAATTAACCTCCTATAGCCTACTGCCAAGTATTTTTTGTGATGAGGCATAAGCCAAAAAGTCCAACAAGCAGGAATGCATAAACTGTGTAAAAGGCCTGCCTATGTGCAAGGACAGGGAAACAAGTCAGATATTGATACTGGACATCTGACAGCACAGAAGTAGAATTAAGGAAAAAAATATCTTTTTACCTCTTACTAAGTAAAAACAGAGTATACTTATCACATTTGCTCAGAGATATAAGCCACGTATCAAATTATTAAGACCAAGGTTAGCATTTGTTACCTTCAGCAATTTCTCTAAATTTTGCTTCTGCACCGGGACTCTTATTTTTGTCTGGGTGGTATTTCATAGCCAGCTTGTGAAAAGCCTTCTTGATCTGGCGATCAGATGCATTTTTTGGAACTCCTAAGATATCATAATAGTTCTCTGTAGCCAGTATTAATTCAGTTATCATTAAAATGCAGAGGGCAAATGTGAAGACAGATTGCGTAGTGGCCATTTCTCTGGTTCCTAGGGGAAAAAAAAAAAAGAAATAAAACAAAAAACTTGAAGTTATTTCACTTCCCGCAACAACTTAAAGGTACAACTATAAGCTGGAAGATGAAGACCTGTACGTTTCAGGAGTCATTCAGTGACAGATGCGTAAGCAAGCTGCTTTACACGTCAAACTCTGTTGTCCCAGTTTCATAATCACAGAATATGTAAATGAAAATAGTGCAAATTTGTATTTCACATGCAGCACAAGCACGTTTTAGTGTTCATATTTTAGACCTATCCTTAACCATATATTCTCCCACAGACCTGTTGAAGTAAATATACAACACGTTTCACTGTATCAAACAGTCCATGCTAGCATACCTGAACTAGCTTTAAACTAAGTCTTGAGTTCTAGGACCACAAACACAGCAGCCCTAAAATAAGTACAGGTTGCAAAAACCCACACAGTTCTGGGAGAACAATTAATGAATTAGCTTGTGCAAGAGTAAGAGCCTGAAAACACAACTGGCCTAGAGACTGACTGTGAGGTGCAGGAAGACACTGCTCAGCTTCAGAAGGTCAGCTAACTCACCTAAGGCGAACATGATAAAGAGTTAAACACTCATTTACAGTACAAAGTTCAGTCAAATAGGGCACAATTTCCTTTACTTTACAATGGGCTGCACTTAGCTTACTTTCATATTAGATTGTACTATAAATAAAAACACCTACCATATCTTTCACATCAAAGAATTCATCTGATAAATACCACTGCATAAAAAGGTTTACTTATGGAACTCTCAATGTCTGAACTCAAAAAAGAAGTCTTCTATACAAGACAAGTAGCTTCAACAACAATTTAAAGTTGTAATTATTTTTTCAGCAATGTATTTGTCATAAAGTTACATTTTAAAACAACCCCACACAAGAACTCAAGAGAAAAGCTATGCAACAAGTCATAAGAAAAATCAGTTCCACATAGCCACATGATCTTTCATTATTTTTATGAAGAAAAGGGTGAGCTCTTCCTGTCAGAAGAAAAGATCAAACGACTTTCCAAGGCTTCTATGTATTATATTTAAAACACAGCATATAGAAACATGTATGTTCAGACAGAATGCTAGCTGTCACCTAAACATTAGGATGTATGACAAGGCCCTGAACATGCCCGAAGTACTATGTCCCCCTCTCTGGATTACACTGATTCGAGTGTAACTTTCATAGAAAGTTCATACCCGCTAAAGAAAATTAACACCCAAGCACGAAAAATAGAAAAAAATACCACTTCTAATAGGTAACTCAGAGGGCTAAAACAAATGTTGTGAGGCAAGAGCAAAAAGCGTGTAAGATTAACGTACCACCCATGCCCTCCTAAGCATTTATTTGGCTAGGAGCCTGCACCATATCAAGTGTTAAGGAGCTGCAGTTGAAACAAATTGCATTCTGATCAGTGTACTTAGATACCAAACAGACAGTTCTTTTCAGTATTCTTCGTAAATGATACCAGGTGTATTTTTAGTACAAGCCTTTTCCACGTATTTTCTCTCGCCAGTTCACTAACGTGAAACTTTGCCACTCCAGCATTAAGACTACACACATACAGACATCCTTCCATGCTTTCGGGACTTTCCTCCTGTTTGTGCTGTATAGATACAGATTAGGTCTTCATCTCACATGTGACATTGTTTTTATTTTACTTCACTTCCCCACACCTGCATCATGCTTGTACAATCACCTGTTGCTAACTTCTCTGCTTTTTATATTAAACACTAAAAAGAACAGCCTGTGTCCTTCATTAAGAGCCAAATCCTCTTTTATAACTCCCAAGCTCATCAGAGCCTGAGAAGTCACTCCTTTAAAGTCTTCTGCTCCGACATTCTGAACTTCTATTATTCTTGATAATGAACTACAGCTAAGTTTTCCTTTTCCTACAGTTTTGGGATTTCTGTAATACAATTCTATGCCATACTGCCCCTAGTTTTAGCTGGATCACTAAATCATATTTTAAAAAAATATATCGGTACTTAAGTTTCACTCTTTTTTTATTAATGTAGACAACTTAATGCTGCCCTTTAGCAACTCAATGAAACTCAAATATAAGAGTAAAATTAAAGTTAAATGAAAATACAAATGAAACTGCAATATAAGCAGCATTTCAGACTTAGTCTTAGATGCTGTCATCAACTATTGAATTTACTTTTTAGAAAACACCTGTTTTACATGCTGTCAGCATCTTAACATTGTTACTGTTATCTAAGATAATAAATGCCTGACCTCCGCCCAGCCATGTCTAACTATTTTTACAATCCCTTTCAAAATAAAGTCTCTTTTAAACACTTACTCTGGTTATGTAATTTCTCCCTCAGTTTCTCAACAGAAAGCTAACAGGTAAGTTTCACCTTCCAGGCTGCTTGTTAAGTTATCTATACTTACGCCACAAAACAGTCCTTCCTAACAATTATGAAGAATTACATTTTATTTGAGTACATCTAGCAATAGAGATTTTATTAACAGAAATTAACTATTTCACTCTGTTGCGTAAGTAACTACTGCTAGGCCTGATGTAAGAAGCATACTCTCTAATGTTTACCCAAGTGTTACAGAGGTGGTAACACCCAATCCTTTCTCTATCAGTTTATCCACATTTATCAATAGCAACACAACGAATTGATGTTTAACGATGATGTACCCTGAATAAAATGTGTCACATATACAAAAAAAGGAGCTACTTCCATCTTGCTATGCAAATGCCCTCATTAGCAAAGACCTTAGGTATATCGGTATAGTCATAAAGCCTCACATACTCAGAGAACCCACAGCGTCACTACGGCTCTGGTTACAGGAGCTGTGATCCAGTGGATCCCGATGCCACAGGATTATGCTTGCAGACGGTTTGTGAGCAGTCATAAAGTCACCGAAGTTTTCCACTGGTCTCCCATCTCGACCGGCCCCGTAAGTGAGCCTCTAGCCCTCAGCCAGACAGCTTGTGCTCGCCTCGGCGCCTCCGACACTGATCGTGAAGCAAGCCCAGGAGAAGGCTCCCGGATCCTGGGGAACAGGGAGACCCGGCAGGGCCCCCCCGGCACCCCCCTTGCCGCCCCCCCGAGCCCCGCTGCAGC